>CM061136.1:67903034-67957242 GCA_030789695.1 Scilla litardierei
AATTTATGAGAAGATAAAATTGGGACAAAAAAATCATATCATTTAATAAAACGATCGATATCTTTCAGAAAATACAGAAAATAGCCTCGAGGTCAGAAAAATTCGCAAAAATGTCTGTTGGAATTGGAAGACCGTCGCCGTCTTCAAGTGAAAAATAAGAGAAGACAAAATTAGGCTAGAAAAATCATATCATTTAATAAAAAGATCCATATCTTCTAGAAAATGTAGAAAATAGCCCCAAGCACAGAAAAATCCATAAAAATGTCTGTTGAAACCGAAAGATCGCCATATTCAACTGAAAAATAAGAGTAGACAAAATTAAGCGAAAAAATAGATCATTTAATAAAAAGATACATTTCTTCCACAAAAAGTAGAAATAGCCCCGAGGTCAGAAAAATCGCAACAATGTCTGTATGTACGGGGAGATTACCATTTTCAACTGAAAAATAAGAGAAGGCAAAATTAGGCTATAAAAATCGTATCATTTAATAAAAAGATCCATATCCTAAGAAAATGTAAAAATACCACTCGATCTCAGAAAAATCTGCAAAAATGTCCGTTGGAACTGGATGTCGCCATCTTCAACTGAAAAATATGAGGAGTATAAAATAATATATTATAATACAAAAGATCCATATCTTCCAGAAAATGCAGAAAATAATCCAGAGCACAGGAAAAATACGCAAAATGTCTGTTGCAGCCGGTAGATCTCCATCTTCAACTGAAAACAAGAGAATAGAAAATCAGGCCAAAAATCCTATCATTTAATAAAAAGTTCAATATCTTTCAGAAAATTTAGGAAATAGCACCGAGCTAAGAAAAATCAGCAAAAATGTCCGTTGGAAATGGGAGATCGCCATCTTCAACTGAAAAATAAGAGAAGAGAAACTTAGGTAATAAAAATAATATCATTTATTAAAACATCCATATCTTCTAGAAAATGTAAAATATAACCTCATGCTCAGAACAAATCTGCAAAAATTTCTGATGGAATCGGTAGATCGCCATCTACAGCTGAAAAAAGATTTAAAAATCATATCATTTAATATAAAGATCTATATCTTACAGAAAATGTAAAATAGAGCACCGAGCTCTGGAAATTCCGCAAAAAATGTCTGTTGGAACCGGGAGATCATCGTCTAAAAAATTCGGCCAAAAAATCAAATCATTTAAAAAAGCATTCCTTATCTTCCAGAAAATGTGGAAAAATACCTCGGAGCTCAGAAAAATCCGCAAAAAATTCCTATGGGACAGAGAGAATGACATTTTCAACTGAAATATCAGAGAAGACAAAATTAGGCCAAAAAATCCTATCATTCAATATAAAAATCGCCAGCTTCAACTGGAAAATAAGAGAAAACAAATTTAGGTTATAAAAATCATAACACTTAATAAAAACTTTCATATCTTCCATAAAATGTATAAAATAGTCCGGAGCTCAGAAAAATCCGCAAAAATATCCGTTGGAACCGAGAGATTGTCTTCTTCAACTTAAAAATAATAGAAGACAAACTTAAGCAATCAAAAACATATCATTTAATAAAAAGATTCATATCTTCCATAAAGTAAAGAAAATAGTACCGAGCTAAAAAATCCGAAAAAATGTTCGTTAGAACCGTGAGATTGTCATGTTTAACTAAAAAAATAAGAGAAGACAAAATTTGGCAATAAAAATCATATCATTTAATATACAGATCCTTATTTTACATAAAATGTTGAAAATATCCATGAGCTCAGAAAAAACCGCAAAAATATCCGTCAAAACCTATAGATCACCAAATTTAACGGAAAAAAGAAAAGACAAAATTAGGCCAAAAAATCATATCATCTAGTAAATTCATCGATATATTCCAGATAATACAGAAAATAGGATATATCTCAGAAAAATCTGTAAAAATATCCATAGGTTCCGGGAGATCGCCATCATCAACGAAAAAATAAGAGAAGAAAAAACTAGGCCAAAAATCATAACTTTTAATAAAACGATCGATATCTTCCAGAAAATATTGAAAATAGCCCCGAATTCAGAAAAATCGGCAAAACTGTTCGTTGGAACTGGGAGACCGCCATCTTCAAGTGAAAAATAAGATAAGATAAACATAGGCTATAAAAATCATATCATTTAATAAAATATCCATATCGACAATAAAATGCAAAAAATAGCGTCGAGGTCAGAAAAATATGCAAAAATTTCTTTTTGAACTGGGAGATCGCCATCTTCAATTGAAAAATAAGAGAAGACAAAATTATGATAGAAAATCATTTCATTTATAAAAGGATCTATATCTTACAGAAAATGTAGAAACTAGTCCCGATCTGAGAAATAACGACAAAAAATGTTAGTTGGAACAAGGATAATGGCATCTTCAACTATAAAATAAGAGAAGACAAAAGTAGTCTACAAAAATCATTTAATGTAATAAAAAGATCAATATCTTCGAGAAAATGTAGAAAATGGCTCCGAGCTCAGAAAAATATGCAAAAATGTCCGTAGGAACCGGGAGATCGCCTTATTCAACCGAAAAAAAAGAGAAGACAAAATTAGGCCAAAATATCATATCATTTAATAAAACGATTCATGTCTTTCAAAAATGTGGAAAATAGGCCGGAGCTCAGAAAAATTCGCAAAAATTTCTATTGGAACCGGGACATCGCCATCTTCAACTAGAAAATAAGAGAAGAGAATTTTAGGCTAGAAAATAATGTCTTTTAATTAAAAGATCCATATCTTTCATAAAAGGTAGAAAATATCACCAAGCTTAAAAAATCATATTTAAAAATCTTTTCAGTTGAAGATGGCGATATCATAGTTACAATATGCATTTTTATAAATGAAGATGGTGATTTCTTGTTTCCGAATTTAGTCTGCTCTTACATTTCAGTTGAAGACGACGATTTACCGGTTCTAACAAACATTTTTTGGCCTAATTTTGTCTTCACCGATATCATTTAATAAAACGATTCATATTTCAGAAAATGTGGAAAAAAGCCCAGAGCTCAGAAATATCCGCAAAAATATTCGTTGGAACCGGGAGATCACCAACTTCAACTAGAAAAATAAGAGAAGATAAAATTGGCCAAAAAATCATATCATTTAATAAAACGATCCATATCTTCTAGAAAATGTGAAACAATCCGGAGCTCAGAAAATCAGCAAAAAATGTCCGTTGAAACCGGGAGATCGCCAACTTCACTAGAAAAATAAGAGAAGACAAAATTAGGCCAAAAATCATATCATTTAATAAAACGATCCTTATCCGCAGCTAAGAAAAATCCGCAAAAATTTCCTTTGGGACCAAGAGAATGCCATCTTTAACTAAAATATAAGAGAAGACAAAGTTAGGCCAAAAATCATATCATGTAATAAAAAATACATATCTTCCATAAAATTTAGAAAATAGCCCCGAGATCAGAAAAATCCACAAAAAATTCCATTGGAAATGGGATATCACCATCTTCAACAGAAAAAAAGAGAAGACATACTCAGTCAATAAAAATAATATCATTTAATAAAATGAACCACATCTTCAATAAACTGTAGAAAAAATTCATGAGCTCAGAAAAATCGACAAAAATTTCTTTGGAACCCGGAGTTTGCCATCGTCAAATAAAAAAATAAGAGAAGAAAAATTTAGGCCAAAAAATCATCTCATTTAATAAAAAATCCATAACTTCCTGAAAATGTAGAAAGATAGTTCTGAGCTCAGAAAAATCTGCAAACATATCAGTTGGAACATGGAGATCGCCATGTTCAAATAAAAAATAAGAGAAGAAAATATTAGGCTACAAAAATCATAGCATTTAATAAAAAGATCCATACCTTCAATAAAATATAAAAAATAGCAATGAACTCAGAAAAATCTGTAAAAATGTCCAACTGGAGATAGTCATCTTCAACTGAAAAATAAGAGAAGACAAGATTTGCCTATAAAAATCATATCATTTAATCTAAAGATCCATATCTTACAGAAAATATAGAAAATTAGCCAGAGCCAAGAAAAATCCGCAAAATGTCCGTTGGAACCATGAGATCACCATCTTCATTTGAAAAGTAACTGAAGACAAAACTAGGCCAAAAATTTATATCATTTAATAAAAAGATCCATGTCTTCCAGAAAGAAAATAGCCTTGAGATCTGAAAAATCTGCAAAAATGTTCGTCCGAACATGGAGATTGCCATGTTCAACTGAAAAAAGAGAAGTAAACTTAATCTATAAAAATCATACCATTTAATTAAAAGATCCATATCTTCAATAAATTATAGAAGGTAGCACTGAGCTGAGAAAAATCCACAAAAATGTCTGTTGTAACCAAGAGATCGCCATCTTCAAGTGAAAAATAAGATAAGACAATTTAGGCGATAAAAATCATATCATTTAATATAAATATTCATATATTTAACTGAAAATTACGCAAAAATGTCCGTTGGAACCTGGAGATCGACATCTTCAATTGAAAAATAAGGGACGACAAAATTAGGCCAAAAAATCATATCATTTAATAAAAAGATACATATCTTCCAGAAAATGTAGAAATTAGCTCCGCGCTCAGAAAAAATTTGCAAAAATGTCTGTTGGAACCGGGAGATGGACATTTTTAGCTTAAAAAATAAGAGAAGGCAAAATTGGGCCATAAAATCATATCTTTTAATAAAATTATCCATATATTCAATAAAATCTAGAAAATAGCCCCGCGATCAGAAAAATCCGCAAAAAAAATCTGTTGGAACCTGAAGATCACCTTATTCAACTTAAAAATAAGAGAAGACAAAATTAGGCCATAAAACCATATCAGTTAATATAAAGATACAAATCTTCAATAAAATGTAGAAAGTAGCTCAAAACACAGAAAAATCCGCAAAAAATATCTAGTGGAACCGGAAGATTGCCATTTTCAACTGAAAAATAAGAGAAGACAAAATTTGGCCTTAAATCATGTCACTTAAAATAAAGTTCCATATTTTCCAGAAAATGTCGAAAATAGCCCTTGCTCGGAAAAATACGCAAAAATATCCGTTGGAACAGGGAAATCGTCATCTGTAATATGAAAATAAGAGAAGAAAATATCAGGCAAAAAATCATATCATTTAATAAAATGATCCTTATCTTAATGAAAATGTGGAAATTAGCCTAGCACTGAGAAAAATCCCAAAAATGTATGTTGGAATTGGGTGATCGCCATCTTCAACTGAAAAATTAGAGAAGACAAAATTAGGCCAAAAATCATATCATGTAATTAAAAGATTTATCTATCAAAATGCAAAAATAAACATGAGCTCAAAAAATCCATAAAATGTCCGTTTGAACCGGGAGATCGCCATCTTCAACTTAAAAAATAAGAGAAGGCAAAATTAGGCAATAAAAATCATATCATTTAATATAAAGATTTATATCTTAAAGAAAATTTAGAAAATGGCTCAGAGTTTAGGAAAATCATCAAAAATGCCAGTTGGAACCGAGAGATCGTAATCTTCAACTGAAAAAAATAAGAGAAGAAAAATTAGGCCAAAACATCATATCATTTAATCAAAAGATCCATATCTCCCAAAAACTGTAGAAAAATAGTTCCAAGCTAAAAATTCGCAAAAATATCCGTTGGAACCGGGAGATCACGATCTTTAATTAAAAAAATAAGAGACGACAAACTTATGCTATAAAAATCATATCATTTAATGAAAAGATCCATTTCTTATTTAAAAAGTAGAAAACAGATCCGAGCGCAAAAAATTTGCAAAAATGTCTGTTGGAACCGTGAGATTGCTATCATCAACTGAAAAATAAGAGAAGACACAATTATGCCAGATATCTTTCATTTAATTAAAAGATACATGTCTTTCAGAAAATGTAGAAAATAGTCTTGCGGTCAGAAAAATCCGTAAAAATGTCCGTTGGAACATGGAGATCGCCATTTTCAACTAAAAAATAATAGAAGACAAACTTAATCTATGAAAATCATATCATATAATAAAAAGATCCATAAAATGTCTGTTGGAACCGGGAGATCACCACCTTTAACTGAAAAATAAGAGAAGACAATCTTAGGGTATAATAATCATATCATTTAATAAAAAGATACATACCTTCAATAAAATATAAAAAATAGTCTCGAGCTCAGAAAATGCCTAAAATATCTGTTTGAACCGGGAGATCGCCATCTTCAACTGAAAAATAAAAGAAGACAAAAATTAGGCCATAAAATCATATGATTTAATATCTATATATTAAAACACAACTGTTTTTGAATTCTAGGGCTGACTAGGACAAGTTGACTAGGACAAACAGGTTGATAGAAAAACGGCTTGGATTTAATCTTGAGGAATGAATGGTTAAGATGAGATTTTATGGAAAGTTTTGGAGGGAAAAACATTTTTAGAGAAATGAAGTTTCTAGGGAAATGAAATTTTATGGGGAATGAAAGTTTCTTGGGAATAACAGAGTGCACGCAATTAATGCAATTGGAAAAAAATATTAACTTGCACTTAATGCTGCAGATCGAATGCTGCTGCAGATCGAATGATCTCTCCATTAACCCGATGCCCACCATCTCTTCGACACATAGGGCAAAGATGAGAATAATTTCCCGCGCCAAAGGCGTCCACGTCGAAATGAAACTTTATGTGGAATGAAAGTTTCTTGGGAATAGCAGAGTGCACGCAATTAATGCATTTGGGGGGAAAACATTAACTTGCATATAATACTGCAGATCAAATGCTCTATCCCTCAACGCGGGACCCACCGTCCGACCCATGGGACAAAGATGAGAATAATTTCCCGTGCCGAAGCCAAAGGCGCCTGCTAACTTTTTTACGCTAATTTCTAATTCCGTGTCGAAGGTGCCCACGTCGAATTTGTTGTTCCGCACCAAAGGCGCCCGTGCCGCTAAATATTTTTACGCTAATTTGTTGTTCCGCGCAATTTTGGTTGTGGAAATAATTTTTTATGGAAAAAAAATTTCGCGGGGGAAATTATTAAATGAAGCGTGCCCGCGGGCACGGGTTATGACTATAAATATTCATATCTTACTGAAAATGTAGAAAATAGCGCGGAGCTCAGAAAAATCCCGCAAAAATGTCTGTTGAAACCGGGAGATCGCCATCTTCAATGAAAAAATATAAGAAGACAAAATTAGGTCAAAAAATCATATCATTTAATAAAAAGATCCATATCTTCGAGAAAATGTAGAAAAACAGCCACGAGCTCAGAAAAATCCGTAAAAATGTCCATTGCAATCGAAAGATTGCCATTTACATCTGAAAATATGAGAAGTCAAAATTAGGCCAAAATATCGTATCATTTATAAAATGATACATGTCTTTCAAAAATGTGGAAAATAGCCCGGAAGTCAAAAAAATCTGCGAAAATGTCCGTTGGAACCGGGAGATCGCCATCGTCAACTGGAATATAAGAGAAGACAAAATTAGGTCAAAAATAATATCATTTAATAAAAAGTTCCAAATCTTCCTAAAAATTTAGAAATATCCGTAAAAATTTCCGTTGGAACCAGTAGATTAACATACTTAACTGAAAAATAAGAGAAGACAAAATTAGGCTACAAAATCATATCATTTAATAAAAAGATCTATATCTTTAGTATAATGTAGAAAATAGACTCAAGATCTAAAAAATCCGTAAAAATATCCGTCGGAACCGGGAGAACGCAATCTTTAACAAAAAAAATAAGAAAAGACAAAATTATGTTATAAAAATTATATCATTTAATGTAAAGATCCATATCTTACAGAAAATATAGAAAATAGCCCGGAGCTCAGAAAAATCTGCAAAAATGTCCGTTGGAACTGGAAGATCCCCATTTTCATCTTAAAAAATAAAACAAATCTAGGCTATGAAAACAATATCATATAATATAAAAATTAATCTTCCAAAAAATGGTGAAAATAACCCGCTGCAAATAAAAATCTGCAAAAATGTCTGTTGGAATCGGGAGTTTGCCATCTTCAACGAAAAAATAAGAGAAGAAAAAATTAAGCCATAAAAATCATATCATTTAATATAAAGATTCATATCTTACAGAAATTGTGGAAATTAGCCCGGAGTTCATAAAAATCCGTAAAAATTTCTATTGGAACCGGGAGGTCGACATTTTCAACTAAAAAATAAGAGGCGATAAAATTAGGCGATAAAAATCAAATCATTTAATAAAAAGAAACATATCTTCAATAAACTGTAGAAAATAGCATGGAGTTCAGAAAAATCTGTAAAAATCTCCGTTGGAATCGGAAGATCGCCATCTTCAACTTAAAAACAAGCGAAGACCAAAATTAGGCTATAAAATTTACATCATTTAATATAAAGATACATGTCTTACAGAAAATGCTGAAAATTGCACAGAGCTAAGAAAATTCGCAAAAAGGTCCCTTTAAACCGGGAGATTGTCATATTCTATGAAAAATATAAGAGAAGACAAAATTGAACCCAAAAATCATATTAAGTAATAAAAAGATCCATATCTGCCAGAAAATATAGAAAATTGGCTCGATGTCTAAAAAATTTGCAAAAATGTCTGTTAGAATCGGAAGATCACCATCTTCAACTTAAAAATAAAAGAAAACAAACTTAGGCTATACGTATCATCATTTAATAAAAAGATACATATCCTCAATTAACTGGAAAAATAGCCCCGAGCCCAGAAAAATCTGCAAAAAATGTTCGTTGGAAACATGAGATCGCCATCTTCAACTTAAAAATAAGAGAAGACAAATTTAGGCAATAAAAATCATATCATTTAATTAAAAGATCCATATCTTCCATAAAATATAGAAAATAGCCACCAGCTTAGAAAAATCTGCAAAAATGTCTGTTGGGACTGGGAGATCGCCATCTTCAGCTGAAAAAAATAAGACAAGACAAACTTAGGCTATAAAAATAATATCATTTAATAAAAAGAGCCATATGTTCCATAAAACATAGAAAATAGCTCGAAGATTAGAAAAATCCGAAAAAATGTCCGATGGGACTGGAAGATGGCCATGTTCAACTGAAAAATAAGAGAAAGACAAAATTAGGCCAAAAAGTCATATCCTTTAATAAAAAGAGTCATATCTTTCATAAAAACATAGAAAATAGCCCGGAGCTCTGAAAAATCCGTAAAAATGTCCGCTGGAACCGGGAGATCGCCATCTTCAACTGAAAAATTAGGGCAAAAATCATATTATTTAATTAAAAAATACATATCTTACTTAAAACGTAGAAAAATAGTCAGAAGCAAAGAAATGTCCGTAAAATGTCCGTTGGAATGGGTAAAATGCCATCTTCAGCTGAAAAATAAGACAACAAAAATATAGGAGATAAAAATCATCTCATTTAATAAAACGATACATATCTTCCATAAAATGTAGAAAATAGCACCGAGCTCAGAAAATCCGCAAAAATTTCAGTTGGAACCGGGAGATTGCCATCTTCAACTGAAAAAATAAGAGAAGGTAAAATCAGGCCAAAAATCAAATCATTTAATAAAAAGATCCTAATCTTCCAAAAAATTAGAAAATTGTCCCGAGGTCAGAATTATCTGCAAAAATGTCCGTTGGAACCGAAAGATCGCCATCTTCAGCTGAAAAATAAGAGAAGACAAAATTTGACCCAAAAAAATCATATAATTTAATATAAAGATCGCTAACTTCCCGAAAATGTAGAAATATCCCTGAGCTAAGAAAAATCCGAAAAATTGTCCGTTGGAACTGGGATATCTCCATCTTCAGCGGAAAAATAAGAGAAGACAAAATTATGATATAAATATCATATCATGTAATATAAAGATCTATTTCTTATAGATAATGTAGAAAAAGCCCAGAGCTCAAAAAAATCCGCACAAATGTAAATTGGAACAGAGAGATCACCATCTTCGGCTGAAAAAAGAGAAGACAAAATTGGGGCCAAAAATCATATCATTTATTTAAAATATCCATATCTTCTAGAAAAGGTAGAAAAATAGTCCCAAGCTAAGAAAAATCCGGAAAAATGACTGTTGGAACGGGTAGATCGACATCCTCAACGGAAAAAAAATAAGAGAAGACATTTAGGATATAAAAATCATATCATTTAATAAAAAGATCCTTTTCTTTCATAAAATATAGAAAATAGCATCGAGCTCATATAAATCCGTCAAAATTTCCATTGGAACCGGGAGATCGCCATCTTCAACTGAATATAAGAGAAGACAAAATTATGCCAAAACCCGTATCATTTAATAAAAAGATACATATATTCCAAAAAAAACTTAGAAAATAGCTCGGAGGTCAAATAATTCGCAAAAATGTCTGTTGGAACTGGGAGGTCGTCATCTTCAACTGAAAAATAAAAGAAGACAAGATTAGACCATAAAAATCATATCATTTAATATAAAGATCCATATCTTCCAGAATATATAGAAAATAGCATGAAGCTCAGAAAAATCCGCAAAAAAATTTCATTGGAACCGAGATATCGTTATCTTCAACTGAAAAAAATAAGAGAAGACAAACGTAGGCTATAAAAATCAAATCATTTAAAAAAGTTCTAATTAAGATTCATGTTATACAAAAATATAGAAAATATCCCGTTGCTCAAAATAAATCCGCACAAATGTCCATTGGAACCAGGAGATCGCCACCTTTAAAACTAAAAAAGAGAAGACAAAATTAGGCTAAAAATCATATCATTTCATAGAAAGAAACATATCTTCCAGAAAATGTAGAAAAATATGCAAATATTTCTTAGCCAATTTTTTAAGCTAAGAAAAATATGCAAAGTTTCTCGTTGGAACCGGAAGATCGCCATCTTCAACTGAAAAATAAGAGAAGACAAACGTATGCTATAAAAATCATGTTATTTAATAAAAAGCTCTATATCTTCCATAAAATGTAGAAAATAGCACCAAGTTCAAAAATAATACGCTAAAATATCCGTTGGAACCGGGAGATTGCAATCTTCAGCTTAAAAAAAATAAGAGAAGACAAAATCAGGCTATAAAAATCATATCATTTAATAAAAAGATACATAATTTCCCGAAAATATAGAAAAATAGCCAGCGCACAGAAAAAATCGGTAAAATGTCCGTTGGAACCAAGGGATCGCCATCTTCAACTGAATAATAAGAGAAGATAAAACTCTGTTATAAAAATTATATCATTTAATATAAAGATTCATATCAAACAGAAAATTTAGAAAATAGCTCGGAGCTCAGAAAAATCTGAAAAAATGTCTGTTGGATCTAGGAGATTGATATCTTCAACTAAAAATAAAAGAAGACAAAATTAGGCCTAAAATTGTATCATTTAATAAAAAGATATATATCTGCCATAAAATGTAGAAAATAGCACCGAGCTCAGAAAAATTAACAAATATGTCCTTTGGAATCTGGAGATCAACTTAAAATATGAGAAGACAAAATTAGGCTATAAAAATCTTGTCATTTAATAATGAGATTCACATCTTTAATATAATGAAGAAAATAGCCTGGTACACAGAAAAATTCGCAAAAATATCTGTTGGAACTGGGAGATCGCCATCTTCAACTAAAAATAAGAGAAGAAAAATTAATATATAAAAATCATATCATTTAATATAAAGATTCTTATCTTTTAGAAAGTGTAAGAAATAACCCCGAGCTCAGAAAAATCCACAAAAATGCCCGTTGGAACTGGGAGATCGCCATCTTCAACTAAAATATAAGAGAAGACAAAATTAGGCTAAAAATCATATCATTTAATAAAAAGATCGCCATCTTCAACTGAAAAATAAGAGAAGACAAATTTAGGCTATAAAAATCATTTCAATTAATAAAAAGATCCATATCTATCATTAAATGTAGAAAATAGCACCCAGCTCAAAAATGATATATAAAAACTTATCAGTTGAAGATGGGGGTATCTCGATAACAGCTCTAAAGCTCTCATTTTCTCATAGAATCAAAGTTGATATCCTCTGGGCATTTGGTGGTGACAAGAGAAATGACTTAACTCTCTTCTTGGAAGAGATTAATACTTACATCACTTTGCTCCTTCAAGTTCTACTTCAAGGCATATGTGATTTGTAAGTGTATTTCAAAATTTCATAACTTTTGTTATTTGGTTTTACTCTCGGTTATGAGAGTGGTTTGCTTGATCCCAAGTTGTGAGCTTCAAGGACATCAAATTGTATTGATTACACTTGTAGGGTTGCTACAAGTGGGTTGAAAGGAAACCTCAAGTTATGGTTCTAACTTCAGTATCCGGGTGGTATCCCAGGTGGAAGGGACATATGATTACCGGGAACAAGTTGGGTTTGACTTGGGTAATCCAAACCCTTAAAACATCTTTGTGTTAGCATTGATTATTTGTTGTTTCATTTAAGTCCGCATCTTTATTGGATTAGGATTTTAATTAGGCGTATTTTCTTAGTTAATTTTTTAAACACTATTCAACCCACCTTTCTAGTGTTTTTCTCATAGCCAGGGTCCTTACAATTTGGCCACTTTTAAACCAAAACACCTGCAAAATCTGTGCAATTCCCGTAAATCATTAACCGTGGCAATTGCTTGAGTTTTGAACCAATAAGTGGATTCTTATAGTTTTCCCTTGGAAAGCGATGGTGATGCACTATCAATGTCGTAGGAAACAATATTTCGGTCGTTTGATGACCGTATTTGCTGATAACTAGGGCTACCAGAAATAGTAAAATGCTTCAACCCAGCTATTCGCAGGAAACGTGAGGTTATACTAATCGAACTCTCATGAAAAATCAAGGAAACTACCACTACTTCATATAGAAACCACGGATGCTCCTCATTTGGCCTTTTTAAACCCAAAATACCAGCGAAATCCGTGTGAGTCGCAAAAAATCGTTAATCGTGGCAATTGCTTGTGTATTGAACCCGTGAGTGGATTCATATAGTTTTTCTATGGAAAGGGATGGTGATGCATTATCGATGTCGTAGGAACCAAGATTTCGATCGTTTGATGTCTGGATTGATTGATTGTTGGGCTACCAGAAATAGTAAAATGCTTCAACCCTGCTATTCGTGGCATCCACGTGTTTATCTCAATCGAAATCTCATGAGAAATCATGAAAATTACCTACTCTTCACATAGAAACCACAGACACTACCCATTTGGCTTCTTTTTAAACCCAAAACGCTAGCAAAATCCGTGCGACTCCCAGAAATCGTTAACCATGGCAATTGATTTAGTATTGAACCCAGGCGTCGATTCTTAAAATTTTCCAATGGAAAGCGATAGTGATGCACTATCGATGTCATATGAGCCAAGATTTCGATCGTTTGATTGGAATGTCCCATATCTAAGACAGACAGAAATAATAAAATGTTTCAATCCTGCTATTTGCATCAACCGTGGGGTTATCTCAATTGAAATCTCATGGGAAATCATGAAAACTACCTCCTCTTCATATATCAACCTTTGACACTCATCATTTGCCCTCTTTTTTACCCAAAACGACTACGAAATTCGTGTAAGCCCCTGAAATCGTTAACCGTGGCATTTGCTTGTGCATTGAAACTGATGGTGATGGTGATGGCAATTTGACCTCATATATTTTTCCATGGAAAGCGATGGTGATGCACTATATCGATGTTGTAGGAGCCAAGATTTCATTCTTTTGATCTCCGGATTGGCCAACAGATGGGGCTACCAAAATAGTAAAATGCTTCAACCCCGATATTTGCATCTACCATGTGGGTTCATAATCGAAATCTCATGGGAAATCTTGGACGATACCTCCTCTTCATATAGAAATCACAGACGCTCCTCATTTGGCCTCTTTTTTTACCAAAAATCCGTGTGAGTCTCAGAAATTGTTAACCGTGGTAATTGCTTTTGTACTGAACACATGAGTGAATTCTTATAGTTTTACCAGGATGGTGATGGTGATGCGCTATCGATGTTGTAGGAGGAAAGATTTCTGTCGTTTGATGACCGGATTGGCAGATAGCCGGGGCTCCATAAATAGTAAAATGTTGAACCCGTGAGTGAATTCTGATAGTTTCCTATGGAAAGCGATGTTGATGCACTATAAATTTCGTAGGAGCCAAGATTGCTATTATTTGATGACCGGATTGGCCGATAGCAGGGGCTCCAGAAATAGTAAAATTTGGAACTCGTGAGTGAATACTTATAGTTTCCTATGGAAAGTGATAGTGATGCACTATAGATGTCATAGGAGCCAAGATTCTATCGTTTGATGTCCGGATTGGCTGATAGCTGGGGCTGCCAGAAATATTAAAATGTTTCAACCACGCTATTCGCAGCAACCGTGGGCTTATCCTAATCAAGATCTCATGGAAAATCATGGAAACTAATACCTCTTCATATAGAAATAACAGACACTCTTCATTTTGCCTCTTTTTTTTACCCAAAACGCTTGTGAAACCTGTGTGATTCCCAGAAATCATTAACCGTGGCAATTCCTTGTGTATTTTACCAGTGAGTGTATTCATATAGTTTTCCCATGGAGAGCGATGGTGATGCACTATCGATTTCGTAGGAGCCAAGATTTCGGTTGTTTGATGCCTTGATTGGTCGATAGCTGGGGCTACCATAAATAGTAAAATGCTTCAACCCTGCTATTCGCAGCACCATGTGGTTATCCCAATCGAAATCTCATGAAAAATCATGGAAACTACCTTCTCTTTACATAGAATCCAAGGACGCTCCTCATTTGGCCCCTTTTAAAACCAAAATACTTGCGAAATCTGTGCAAGTTCCAGAAATTGTTAACCATGGCAATTCCTTGAGTATTGAACACATGAGTGGATTGTTATAGTTTTCCCATAGAAAGCGATGGTGATGCACTATCAATGTCGTAAGAGACAAGATTTCGGTCCTTTGTTGCCTAGATAGGCCAATAGCTATGTTGCCAGAAATAATAAAATGCTTCAAAGCCACTATTCGTAGCAACCATAGTAATCAAAATCTCATGGAAAATCATGGAAACTACCTCCTCTTCAAATAGAAACCACAGACGCTCCTCATTTGGCCACTTATTCCCCACAATGACAGCGAAATCCGTTCGAGTCCCAGACATCGTTAAAAGTAGCAATCGCTTGTGTATTTAACCCGTGAGTGGAATCTTATAGTTTTCCCATGGAAAGCGACGGTGATGCACTATCAATTTCGTAGGAGCCAAAATTTCAGTCGTTTGATGCCCGTACTGGTCGATTACTAGGACTGCCAAAAATAGTAAAATGCTTCAACCCCCCTATTCGCAGCAACCGTGGGTTACACCAGTCGAAATATTAATGGAAATTATAGAAAATACATACTCTTCACACAGAAATCTTGGACACTCCTCATTTGGCCTTTTTTTAACCCAAAACGTCTGCGAAATCCGTGCGAGTTTTAGAAATCGTTAAGCATGGCAATTGCCTGTGTATTGTCCCCGTATGTGAATTCTTATTATTTTTCTAAGGAAAGCGATGTTTATCCACTATCGATGTCGTAGGAGCCAAGATTTCAATTGTTTGATGCCCGGATTGGCCGATAGCTGGGTGTGTCAGAAATAGTAAAATGCTTCAACCCCGCTATTCGCAGCAACCGTGGGGCTACCCAATAGAAATCTCATGGAAAATCGTTGAAACTACCTCATCTTCACATAGAAACCACGAACACTCCTCATTTGGCAAAATGCCTGCGAAATCCGCGTGATTCCAAGAAATCGTTGACCACGACAATTCCTTGTGTATTGAACCTGTGAGTGCAATCGTATAGTTTTCCCATGTAAATCGATGGTGATGCACTATCGATGTCGTAGGAGCCAAGATTTCAGTTGTTTGATCTCCGGATTGGCCGATAGATAGGGCTACCAGAAATAGTAAAATGCTTCAACCCCGATATTCATAGCTACCAAGGGGGTTTCATAATCGAAATCTCAGGGAAAATCATGGACGATACCTCCTCTTCATATAGAAATCACAGACGCTTCTCATTTGGCCTCTTTTTTATCTAAAACACCAGCGAAATTCGTGCAAGTCTCAGAAATCGTTAATCGTGGCAATTGCTTTTGTACTGAACACATGAGTGAATTCTTATAGTTTTACCAGGATGGTGATGGTGATGCACTATCAATGTCGTATGAGGCAAGATTTCTGTCGTTTGATGCCCGGATTGGCAAATAGCTGTGACTCCATAAATAGTAAAATGTTGAACCCGCGAGTGAATTCTGATAGTTTCCTATAGAAAGCGATGGTGATGCCTTATAAATGTCGTAGGAGCCAAGATTGCTATTGTTTGATGACCGGATTGGTCGATAGCAGGGGCTCCAAAAATAGTAAATTTGGAACCCATGAGTGAATACTTATACTTTATAGTTTCCTATGGAAAGTGATAGTGATGCAAGATGTCGTAGGAGCCAAGATTCTGTCGTTTGATGTCCGGATTGGCTGATAGCTGGGGCAGCCAGAAATATTAAAATGTTTCAACCACGCTATTTGTAGCAACCGTGGGCTTATTCTAATCAAGATCTCATGGAAAATCATGGAAACTAATACCTCTTCACATAGAAACCACAAACGCTCCTCATTTAGCCTCTTTTTTTATCGAAAACGCTTATGAAATCCGTGTGATTCCCAAAAATCATTAACCGTGGCAATTCCTTGTGTATTTAACCAGTGAGTGTATTCATATAGTTTTCCCATGGAGAGCGATGGTGATGCACTATCGATTTCGTAGGCGCCAAGATTTCGGTTGTTTGATGCCTTGATTGGTCGATTGCTGGGGGCTGCCATAAATAGTAAAATGCTTCAACCCTGCTATTCGCATCACCATGTGGTTATCCCAATCAAAATCTCATGAAAAATCATGGAAACTACCTTCTCTTTACATAGAAACCAAGGACGCTCCTCATTTGGCCCCTTTTAAAAACAAAAATGCTTGCGAAATCTGTACAAGTTCCAAAAATCATTAACCGTGGAAATTCCTTGAGTATTGAACCCATGAGTGGATTCTTATAGTTTTCCCATGGAGAGCGATGGTGATGCACTATCAATGTCGTAAGAGACAAGATTTCAGTAGTTTGTTGCCCATATATGCCAATAGCTATGCTGCCAGAAATAATAAAATGCTTCAAAGCCACTATTCGTAGCAACAGTGTTATACCAATCAAAATCTCATGGAAAATCATGGAAACTAACTCCTCTTCATATTGAAACCACAGACGCTCCTCATTTGGCCTCTTATTCTCCACAACGTCTACGAAATTTGTGCAAGTCCCAGAAATCATTAAGGGTAGCAATTGCTTGTGTATTGAATCCGTGAGTGGAATTTTATATTTGGAAAGCGATGGTGATGCACTATAAATGTCGTAGGAGCCAAAGTTTCGGGCGTTTGATGCCCATACTAGTCGATTGCTAGAGCTGCCAGAAATAGTTAAATGCTTCAACCCACCTATTTGTAGCAGCTGTGGGTTACACCAATCGAAATCTAAATGGAAATTATAGAAACTACCTACTCTTCACACAGAAATCACGGACGCTCCTCATTTGGCCTCTTTTTTTTACCCAAAACGGCTGGAAAATCCGTGCGAGTCTCAGAAATCGTCAAGCATGGCAATTGCATGTGTATTGTCCCCGTATGTGAATTCTTATTGTTTTTCCAAGGAAAGCGATTGTTATCCACTATCGATGTGTAGGAGCCACGATTTCGGTTGTTTGATGCCCGGATTGGGCGATAGTTGGGTCTGTCAGAAATAGTAAAATGCTTCAAACCCCGCTATTTGCAGCAACCATGGGGTTACCCAATCAAAATCTCATGGGAAATCTTTGAAACTAAATCATCTTCAAATAGAAACCACGAACACTCCTCATTTGTTCTCTTTTTTATCCAAAATGCCTGCAAAATCCGTCTGATTCCAAGAAATCGTTAACCACGACAATTCCTTGTGTATTGAACCCATGAGTGCCTTCGTATAGTTTTTCCATGGAAATTGATGGTGATATACTATCGATGTCGTAGGAGCCAAGAATTCGGTCGTTTGATGCCCGGATTGGCCGATAACTGGGCTTGACACTAATAGTAAAATGCTTCAACCCCGCTATTCGCAGCAACCGTGGGGTTATCCCAATCAAAATATCATGGGAAATCATGGAAACTATCTCCTCTTCATATAGAAACCACGTACACCCTATTTGGCCTCTTTTTACCCAAAACGCCCGCGAAATCCATGCAAGTCCCAAAAATTGTTAACAGTGGCAATTGCTTGTTTATTGAACCAGTGAGCGAATTCTTATAATTTTTCCATAGAAAGAGATGGTGATGCACTATCGGTGTCATAGGAGCCAAGATTTCGGTCGTATGATATCTTGATTGGCCTATAGCTGGGGCTGCCAGAAATAGGAAAAAATGCTTCAACCATGATATTCGCAGCAACCTTGTGGTTATACCAATCGAAATTTCATGGGAAGTCATGGAAACTACCTCATATTCACATAGAAGCCACGGACGCTCCTCATTTGACCTCTTATTTCCTTACAATGCCTGTGAAATCCGTGCAAGCCTCAGAAATCGTTAACTGTGGAAATTTCTAGTGTATTGTACCAGTGAGCGAAGTTTTATTGTTTCACATGGAAAGTAATGGTGATGCTATATTGATTTTGTCGGAGCCAAGATTTCGGTCGTTTGAAGCCCAGATTGGCCGATAGTTGGGGCTGTCAGAAATAGTAAACTGATTCAACCCCAATAATCTCTGCAACCGTGTGGTTATACAAATTGAAATCTCATAGGAAGTCATGAAAACTACCTCCTCTTCACATAGAAACAACGAACGCTCCTCATTTGGCCTCTTATTTTTCGTCTGCGAAATCCCAACGCGTCGCAGAAATCGTTAAACATGGTAAATGCTTGTATATTGAACCAGTGACTGAATTCTTATCGTTTTCCCAAGGAAAGCAATGGTGATGCATTATCTATGTTGTAGAAGCCAAGATTTCGACCGTTTAATGCCCGGGCCCATTGCTTGGGCTGCCAAAAATAGTAAAATGCTTCAACCCCACTATTCGCAACAACCGTGGGGTTATCCAATCTAAATCTCATGGGAAATTATGAAAACTACCTTCTCTTCACATGGAAACTACGTATGCTCCTCTTTTTTAATGCAAAACGCATGCGAAATCAGTGCGAATCCTAGAAATCGTTAACCATGGCAATTGCTTTTGTATTGAACCAGCGAGTAAATTCTTATAGCTTTCCCATGGAAAGCGATGGTGATGCACTTTCGATGTCATAGTAGCCAAGATTTCGATCGTTTAATGCCCGGATTTACCGATAGCTGGGGATGCCAGAAACAGTAAAATGCTTCAACCCTGCAATTCGCAGTAACCATCGGGTTATCCAACCGAAATCTTATGGAAATCATGGAAACTACCCCCTCTTCACATAGAAACCACGAACGCTCCTCATTTGGTCTCTTTTTTTACCCAAAATGTTTGCAAAATCCGAGCGAGTCTTTGAAATCATTAACCGTGGCAATTGCTCGTGTATTGAAACCGTGTGTGGATTCACATAGTTATCCCATGGAAAGCGATGGTGATGCACTATCGTTGTCATAGGAGCCAAGATTTCTATCGTTTGATGCCAGGATTGGCTGATAGCTGGGGCAGTCAGAAATAGTAAAATGCGTCAACCCTGCTATTCGCAGTAATCGTGGGGTTATCCCAATAGAAATCTACATTTCTTTAATAAAATATAGAAAATAGCGTGGAGCTTAGAAAATTCGCAGAAATGTCCATTGGAACTGGAAGATCGCCATCTTCAACTGAAAAATAAGTGAAGAAAAAATTAAGATATAAAAATCATATCATTTAATATAAAAATTCTTATCTTCCAGAAAATGTACAAAATAGCCACTCCAAACTCAGAAAAATCCGCAAAAATGTCCGTTGGAACCGGGAGATCGCCATCTTCAACTGAAAAATAAAAAAGACAAAATTAGACCAAATTATCATACCATTTAAGAAACTGATACATATCTTCCAAAAAAGTGGAAAATAGCCCGGCACTTAGAAAAATCCGCAAAAATGTCCATTGGAACTGGGAGATCGCCATCTTCAACTAGAATATAAGAGAAGACAAAATTAAGCCAAAAAATCATCTACTTTAATAAAAAGATCACCATCTTCAACTGGAAAATAAGAGAAGACCAACTTAGGCTATAAAAATCATATCAATTAATAAAAAGTTCCATATCTTTCATAAAATGTAGAAAATAGCTCAGAAAATGATATATAAAAATCTTATCAGTTGAAGATAATGATATTCCGGTTACAATGGACATTTTATAGATGAAGATGGTGATTTTCCAGTTCCAAATTTTGTCTTCTATTATATTTCAGTTGAAGATGTTTTCCCTGTTTCAACGGACATTTTTTGGCCTAATTTTGTCTTCTCCGATATCATTTAATAAAACTATCCATATCTTCCAAAAAATGTGAAAAACAGCTCGGAGCTCAATAAATCCTCAAAAATGTCCGGTGGAACCGAGAGATTGCCATCTTCAACCGAAATATAAGAGAAGACAAAATAAGGCCAAAAATTCATATCATTTAATAAAAAGATCGCCATCATCAACTGGAAAATAAAAGAAGACAAAATTAGGCAACAAAATTCAAAGCAAAAAATATAAAGATTCTTATATTCCAGAAAATATAGAAAATAGCTCCGAGCTAAGGAATATACGCAAAAATTTCCGTTGGAGACGGGAGATCGCCATCTTCAACTGAAAAATAAGAGAAGACAAAATTAGGCCATAAAAATCATTTCATTTAATATATAGATCCATATCTTACAGAAAATATAGAAAATAGCCCAGAGCTCAAAAAATCTGCATAAAAGTCCGTTGGAACCAGGAGATCGCCATCTTCAACAGAAAAATATGAGAAGACAAAATTAGGCAATAAAAATCATATCATTTAATACAAAGATTCATATCTAACAGAAAAAGTAGAAAATAGCATAGAGCTCAGAAAATTCCGCAATAATTTTCATTGGAACCGGAAGATTGCCATATTCAAGCGAAAAATTAAGGGAAGACAAACCTTGTTTATTAAAAAACATATCATTTAATTAAAAGATTCATGTCTTTAATAAACTATAGAAAATAGTTTCGTGTTTAGAAAAATCCGCAAAAATGGTCGTTGGAACCGGGAGATCGACATCATCAACTGATAGATCATGGAAGACAAAATTAGACCATAAAAATGATATCATTTATTCTAAAGATTCAATCTTGCAGGAAATTTAGAAAATAGCCCGGAGCTCAGAAAAATACGCAAAAATGTCCGTTGGAACCGGGAGATCGCCACTTTCATCTGCAAAAATAAGAGAAGAATAAGAAAGGCTTAAAAATCATATCATTTAATAAAAAGATCCATATCCTCAACTGTGAAAACGCCATCTTCAACCGAAAAATAAGAGAAAATAGCATTAGGCCAACCAATCATATCATTTAATATAATGTTCCACATCTTCTATAAAACGAAGAAAAATAGCCCCAAGCTAACAAAAATCAGTAAAAATGTCTGCTGGAACTGGTAGATCGCAATATTCAACTTAAAAATAAGAGAAGAAAAATGTAGGAACTAAAAAGCATATCATTTAATAAAAAATTGATATCTTCCATAAAATGTAGAAAATAGCACCGAAATTCGGAAAATCTGCAAAAATTTCCATTGGAACCGGGAGATCGCCATCTACAACTGAAAAAAGAGTAAACAAAATTAGTCTATAAAAATCATCTCATTTAATATAAAGATTCATATCTTACAGAAAATATAGAAAATATCCCGGAGCTTAGAAAAATCAGCAAGAAATGTTCGTAGGAACTGGGAGATCGTCATCTTCTTCTGAAAAATAGAGAAGACAAAATTAGGCCAAAAAATCATATCATGTCATAAAAAGATCCATACCTTTCTTAAAATGTAGAACAATAGACTCAAGCTAAAAATCAGCAAAAATGTCCATTGGAACCGGGAGATCGCCATCTTTAACTGAAAAAATAAGAGAAGACAAACATAGGCTATAAAAATCAGTTCATTTATAAAAATGTAGAAAATAGCACCGACCTTATAAAATCTGTTGGAACAGGGAGATTGACATCTTCAACTGAAAAATAAAGAAAGACAAAATTAGGCAAAAATATTATCATTTAATAAAAAGATACATATCTTCCAGAAAATTTTGAAAATAGTCCCGAAGTCAGAATAATACGTAAAATGTCTGTTAGAAACGGGAGATCGCAATCTTCAACTAAGAAAATAAAAGAAAACAAAATTAGGACAAAAATATTATATCATTTAATAAAACGATCCATAAGTTTTCAAAATGTAGAAAATAGCACCGAGCTCGGAAAAATCCGCAAAAATGTACTTTGGAACATGGAGATCGCCATCTTCAACTGAAAAAATAAGAGATGACAAATCAGGTTATAAAAATCATATAATTTAATATAAAGATTTATATTATACAAAAGTATAAGAAATAGCCCGGAGCACAAAATAATTCTGCACAAATGTCCATTGGAACTGGGAGATTGCCAGCTTCAGCTGAAAAAAATGAGAATACAAACGTATGCTATAAAATCGCATTATTTAATAAAAAGTGATATATCTTCCATAAAACGTAGAAAATTGAACCAAGCCCCAAAAATATGCAAAAATGTCCGTTGGAACCGGAAGATTTCCATCTTCAACTGAAAAATAAGAGAAGACAACATTAGGCTATAAAAATCATATCATTTAATATAATGATTCTTATCTTCCATAAAGTGTACAAAATAGTCCCAAGCTCAGAAAAATTTGCAAAAATTTCTGCTGGAACCGAGAGAACGCCATCTTCAACCAAAATATAAGAGAAGACAAAATTAGGCCAAAATATCATATCATATATTAAAACGATCCATATCTTCCAAAAAAAGTGGAAAATAGCACGGAGCTCAGAAAAATCCGCAAAAATGTTCGTTGGAACCGGGAGATCGTGATCTTCAACCGAAATATAAGCAAAGATAAAATAAGGCCAAGAAATCATTTCATTTAATAAAAAGATCACCATCATCAACCGGAAAATAAGAGAAGACAAAATTAGGCAACAAAAATTATATCAATTAATATAAAGATCCTTATCTTCCAAAAAATATAGAAAATAGCACCGTCCTTAGAAAAACACGCGAAAATTTCGATTAGAAACGAGAGATCACCCTATTCATTCGAAAAATATGAGAAAAAATTAGGCCATAAAAATAATATCATTTAATAAAAAGATCCATATCTTACGAAAAATGTAGAAAATAGAGCTCAAAAAATCCGCAAAAATGTCCGTTGGAACCGAGAGACTACCATATTCATCTTAAAAATAAGAGAAAACAAAATTAGGCCATAAAAAATCATATCATTTAATATAAAGATCCATATTTTATAGAAAATAGCCCAGAGCTCAAAAAATTCCACAAAAATTTCTGCTGGAACCAAGAGATCGCCATATTCAACTGAAAAATAAGAGAAGAAAACTTATTCTATAAAAATCATACCATTTAATAAAAAGATCCATATCTTCAATAAACTGTAGAAAAAAGTTCCGAGTTCAGAAAAATCCGCAAAAAAGGCTGTTAGATCAGGGAGATCGACATATTCAACTAAAAAAATCCGAGAAAACAAAATTAGTCAATAAAAATTATATCATTTAACATAAAAATTCAAATATCACTGAAAATTTAGAAAATAGCTCGAAGCTCAGAAAAATATGCAAAAAACGTCAGTTGGAACCTGGCGATCACCATCTTCAATGGAAAAAATAAGAGACGACTAAATTCGCCCTAAAAAGCATTTCATTTAATAAAATGATCTATAACTTCCCGAAAATGTAGAAAAATTGGTCCCGAGCTCAGAAATAGCCATAAAAAATATCCGTTGGAATCGGGAAATCGCCATCTTCTACTGAAAATAAGAGAAGACAAAATTAGAGTATAAAAATCATATCACTTAATATAAAAATACATATCTTCCAGAAAATTTAGTAACTAGTTTGGATCTTAGAAAATCTGCACAAATGTTTGTTGAAAATAGGAGATCGCCATCTTCAACTAAAAAAGTGTAAACTAATTAGGGCAAAAAATCATATCATTTAATAAAAAGATACTTAACTTTCCAAAAATGTAGAAAAATAGTCCCAAGCTCAGAAATATCTGCAAAAATGTCCTTGGAAGCGGGAGATTGACATCTTCAAGTGAAAAATAAGCGAAGACAAAATTAGGCTAAAAATCATATCATTTAATAAAAAGAGCTATATCTTCTATAAAATGTAGAAAATATCCCCAAGCTCAGAAAAAACTGCAAAATATCCATTGGAACCGGGAGATCGCTAATTGCAACTTAAAAATAAGAGAAAACACAATTAGGCTATAAAAATCATATCATTTAACTAAAGATATTATATATCTTATAGAAAATGTAGAAAATAGCTCGGAGCTCAGAAAAATCTGCAAAAATGTCCATGGTACAGGGAGATCGCCATCTTCTTCTGAAAATTATAAGAGATAAAATTAGGCCCAAAATCATATTATTTAATAAAAAGATCCTTATCTTCCAGAAAATGTAGAAAATAGACTCAAGGCCAAAAGATCTACAAAAATCTCCGGTGGAACCGTGAGAATGCCATCTTCAACTGAAAAAAAGAGAAGACAACGTTAGGCGATCGCCATCTTCAAAAATCTGCAAAAATGTCAATTGGAACCAGGCGATCGCCATCTTCAACGAAAAAATAAGAGAAGACAAAATTATGCCTAAATATCATATCATTTAGTAAAAAGATCTATAACTTCTTGAAAATATAGAAAAATAATCCCGAGCTCATAAAAGACGCCAAAATATCCGTTGGAATAAGTAAATCACCATCTTCAACAGAAAAATTAGTCAACTAGGCTATAAAAATCATCTCACTTAATATAAAATTCCATATCTTCCAGAAAATTTTGAAACTAGTCTGGCTCTTAGAAAAATTCGCACAAACGTTTGTTGGAAATGGTAGATCGCCATCTTCAACTGAAAAAGATAAGACAAAATTAGGCCAAAAAATCATATCATTTAATAAAAAGATCCATAATTTCCAGAAAATGTGGAAAAATAGCCCCAAGATCGGAAATATCTGCAAAAATATCTGTTGAAAGCAGGAGATTGACATCTTCAAGTGAAAAAAATAAGAGAAGACAAATTTAGGCTAAAAATCATATCATTTAATAAAAAGAGCCATATCATCAATAAAATGTAGAAAATAACACCGAGCTCAGAAAAATTAGTAAAAAAGTCCGTTTGAACCTGGAGATAGCCATTTTGAACTGAAAAATAAGAGAAGACAAAATTAGGCTAGAAAAATCATATCATTTAATCTAAAGATATATATATTACAGAAAATTTAGAAAATAGCACGGAGCTCAGAAAATCTGCAAAAAGTCCGTTGGAATCGGGAGATCGCCTTATTCATCTAAAAAAATACGAGAAGATAAAATTAGGCCAACAAATCATATTATTTAATAAGAAGATCCTTATCTTCTAGAAAATGTTGAAAATAGCCTCAAGATCAAAATAATTGGCAAAAATCTCAATTGAAACCGTGAGAATGCCATCTTCAACTAAAAAAAATAAGAGAAGACAACATTAGGCCAAAATATCATATCATTTAATTAAGTTATCCATTTCTTTCATATAAAGAAGAAAATAGCCTCGATCTAACAAAAATAAGTAAAAAAAGTCTGCTGGAACAGGTACATCGCAATATTCAACTGAAAAAATAAGAGAAGAACAACGTAGGATATAAAAATCATATCATTTAATAAAAAATTCATATATTTTATAAAATGTAGATAATAGCACCGAGCTTCGAAAAATCTGCAAAATTTTTCGTTGGGTCCAGAAGATCGCCATCTTCAACTGAAAAATAAGAGTAGACAAAATTAGGCCAAAAATAAAATTTAATAAAAATATACATATCTTCAAGAAAATTTAGAAAATAGCCCCGAGTTCAGAATAATATGCAAAAATTCCGTAGGAATTGGGATATTGCCATCTTCAATTGAAAAATAGGAGAAGACAAAATTTAGGACAAAAAATCATATCATTTAATAAAAAGATTCATAACTTCACAAAAATGTCGAAAAATAGTCATGAACTTAGAAAAATCTGCAAAAATGTCCTTTGGGAACTGGGAGATCATTGTCTTCAACTGAAAAATAACTGAAGACAAAATTAGGCAAAAAATCATATCATTTAATAAAAAGATCCATATCTTCAACAAGATATAGAAAATAGCCCCGAGCACAGAAAAATACCCAAAAATACCCAAAAAAACACGTTGAAATAGGGAGATTTCCATCTTTAAGTAAACAATAAGAGAAGATAAAATTAGGCCAAAATGATATCATTTAATAAAATGATATCTTCCAGAAAATGTAGAAAATAGCTCCGAGCTCAGAAAAATCCGCGAAAATGTCCTTTGGAACAGAGAGATCGCTATCTTCAATTGAAAAATAAGAGAAGACAAAATTAGGCAAAAATCATATAATTTAACTAAAAGATGCATATCTTCCAAAAAAATACAGAAAATAGCTCTGAGCTAAGTAAAATCTGGAAAAATGTCTGTTTGAACTGGGAGATCACCATCTTTAACTGAAAAATAAGTGAAGACAAAATTAGGCTAGAAAAACCAAATCTTTTAATTTAAAGATATTTTTCTTACAAAAAAATTAGAAAATAGCCAGTAGCTAAGAAGAAACCGTAAAAATGTCCGTTGGAACACGGAGATTGCAATCTTGATCTGAAAAATAAGAGAAGAAAAATTTGGCTTAAAAATCAAATTAAATAATAAAAGGTGTGTATCTTCCAGAAAATGTAGAAAATAGCATCTATGTCAAAAAAATCCGCAAAAATATCAGTTGGAACCGTGAGAACGATATCTTCAACTGAAAAATAAGAGAAGACAAAATTAGGCCAAAAATCATATCATTTAATAAAATGATCAATAGCTTCCATACAATGTAGAAAAATTGCCCCGAACTTAGAAAATCCGCAAAAATGTCAGTTGGAACCCGGATATCGCCATCTTCCTCTGAAAAATATGAAAACCCAAAATTAGGCGAAAAATCATATTATTTATAAAAAAGATCCATATCTTCCAGAAAATATAGAAAATAGCATCTATTTTGAAAAATTCTGCAAAAATATCCGTTGGAACCGAGAGAACGTCATCTTAAACTGAAATATAAGAGAAGACAAAATAAGGCCAAAAATCATATCATTTAATAAAAAGATCGCCATCATCAACTGGAAAGTAAGAGAAGACAAAATTAGGCAACAAAAATCATATTAAAAATATAAAGATTCTTATATTCCAGAAAATATAGAAAATAGCCCCGAGATCACAAAAATACGCAAAAATTTCCATTGGAAACGGGAGATCGCCATCTTCAAATGAAAAATAAGAGAAGATAAAATTGGGCTATAAAAATAATATCATTTAATATAGATCCATATCTTACATAAAATGTAAAAAATAGCACAGAGCTTAGAAAAATCCGCATAATTGTCTGTTGGAGCCGGGAGATCCCCATCTTCATCCGAAAAAATAAGAGAAGACAAAATTAGGCCATACAAATTATATCATTTAATACAAAGAAACATATCTTACAAAAACGTAGAAAATAGCACAGAGAACAGAAAGTTCCGCAAAAATTTCTGTTGGAATCCGGAGATCACCATATTCAAGTGAAAAATAAGAGAAGACAAACTTAGTCTATAAAAATCATATCATTTAATAAAAAGATCCACATTTTCAATAAACTGTAGAAAATAGTTCAGTGTTTAGAAAAATCAGCAAAAATGGTTGTCGGAATTGGGAGATCGACATCTTTAACAGAAAGAGAAAACAAAATTAAGCCATAAAAATCATATCATTTAATCTAAAGGTTCATATCTTACAGAAAATTTAGAAAATAGCCCGGAGCTTAGAAAAATACGCGAAAATGTCCGTTGGAACCGAGAGAAACCTTCTTCATCTGCAATGTAAGAGAAGAATAAATTAGGCCTAAAATCATCATCCAGAAAATATCATCTAGGTCAAAAAAATCCGCAAAATCACCGTTGGAACTGAGAGAACGCCATCTTCAACTGGAAAATAAGAGAAACAGCAATATGCCAAAAATCATATCATTTAATAAAATGATCCATATCTTCCATAAAATGAAGAAAAATAGCTCCAAGCTAAGAAAAATCAGTAAAATGTCCGCGGGAACCGGTAGATCGAAATATTCAACTGAAAAAATAAGAGAAGAAAAACATAGAACATAAAAATCATGTCATTTAATAAAAAAATCATATCTTCCATTAAATGTAGAAAATAGCATCGAACTTCGAAAAATATGCAAAAATTTCCATTTGAACCGGGAGATCGCCATCTACAATTGAAAAATAAGAGTAGCTAAAATTAGGCTATAAAAATCATATCATTTAATATAAAGATTCATATCTTACAGAAAATATAGAAAAAATCCAGAGCTCCGAAAAATTCACAATATTGTTAGTTAGAACCGAGAGATTGTCATCTTCTTCCGAAAAATAGAGACGACAAAATTTGGCCAAAAAATCGTATCATTTCTTAAAAAGATCCATATCTTTCAGAAAATGTAAAACACCAGACTTAAGATCGCGATATTCAACTGAAAAAATAAGAGAAGACACAAATATGCTATGAAAATTATATCATTTATAAAAATGTACAAAATAGCACAGAGCTTCTAAAAAATCAGCAAAAATATCTGTTTGAACAGGGAGATTACCATCTTCAACTGAAAAATAAAAGAAGATAAAATTAGTACAAAAATCATATCATTAATAAAAAGATTCATAAATTTTCGAAATGTAGAAAAGTATCCCCAAGCTCAGAAAAATCCGCAAAAAATGTCCCTTGGAACCAGGAGATCGCTATCTTCATCTGAAAAATTAGAGATGCCAGATTATGTTATAAAAATCATATCATTTAATATAAAAGTCATATTATACAAAAAAATATAGAAAATAGCTCGAAACTCAAAAAAATACGCACAAATGTCCTTTAAAACCGGGAGATCACCATCTTCAAATTAAAAAAGAGAACAAAATTAGGCCAAAAAATCATATCATTTCATAAAAAGATACATAACTTCCAGAAAATATAGAAAAATCCACAAAAATGTCTGTTGAAACCGGGAGATCGCCATCTTCAACTAAAAAAATAAGAGAATACAAACGTATGTTATAAAAATCGTATTATTTAATAAATTTTCAATATCTTAAATAAAATGTAGAAAATTGCATCGAGCTCAAAAAATACGCAAAAATGTCTGTTGGAATCGGAAGATCGCCGTCTTCAACTTAAAAATAAGAGAAAATAACATTAGACTATAAAAATCATATCATTTAATATAAAGATCCATACTTTTTCGAAAATGTAGAAAATAGCCTGCAGCTTAGAAAAATCCACAAAAATGTTTTTTGGAACCGGTAGATCGCCTTCTTCATCTGAAAAAAATTAAAAGAAGAAGAAATTAGGTCAAAAAATTATATCATTTAATAAAAATATCGATAACTTCACGAAAATGTAAAAAAATAGCCTCGACCTCAAAAAATCGACAAAAATGTCTGTTGGAACCGGGAGATCGCCACCTTCCACTGAATAATAAGAAAAGACAAAATTAGATATAAAAATCGTATCATTTAATATAAAGATTCAAATCATACAGAAAATGTAGAAAATAGATCGGAGCTCAGAAAAATCCGAAAAAAAGTCAAAATTAGATCAAAAATCATATCATTTAATAAAAAGATACATATCCGCCATAAAATGTAGAAGATGCACCGAGCTCAGAAAAATCCGCACAAATGTCCGTTTGAACCAGGAGATCGCAATATTCAACTAAAAAAGAAGGCAAAATTTGGCGAAAAAATCATATCATTTAATATAAAGATCTTTATCTTCCAGAAAGTGTACAAAATAGCCCCGAGCTCAGAAAATCAGCAAAAATGTCCGTTGGAACTGGAAGATCGCCATCTTTAACTGGAAAAAAATAAGAGAAGACAAATTAGGCCAAAATATCATATCATTTAATAAAATGATATGTATCTTCCAAAAATGTGGAAAATATCCCGGAGTTCAAAAAATTCAGCAAAAATTTCCGTTGGAACCAGGAGATCGCCATCTTCAACTGAAAAAATAAAAGAGGAAAAATTAGGGTAAAAATCATATCATTTAATAAAAAGATCCATAACTTCCCGAAAATGTAGAAAACAGCCCCGAACACAGAAAACTCGAAAAAATGTCTGTTGAAACCGGGAGATCTCTGTAATGCCCTACAAGCTACTGCACAAGTATTAGAGGGGGGGTGAATAGTACTTTAAAAATAACAAGGAGTATAATTCCTAATTATCGTGCAAACAACTACCAAATCAATTTGCGGAAGCTTAAATTGAAGACAACAACAAAATTAACAATGCTAACAATAGATATTACTGGGTTCGGATCCACCCAAGTCTCCCCGACTTGTTCCCGGTGATCCTACGTCCCAACCACCCGGATCCCCTCCGGATACTTGAGTTAGAAACCCTAACTCAAGATTTCCACTATGAAATACTTGTGAAAAACCTCCACAAGTCAAATCATACACAAAGAAATTTGTGACTCCCACAACCCGGGATCACAACCACACTCTCACAACCGAGAGTGAAACTTACAATATGAAATTGAAATGAAATAAGAAACTTCTTACCGACAAAATACCTATGCCTTGAGTAATGCTTACGAATTAGGGCAAAGATGATTTTGAGGAAGAAGAAGTGGCACCAAACCCTAGCTCCAAGATGTAGATCAGCGATGGAGAGCTTTGGGGATGTTGGTGACCTAGAATCAAGCACTTGGCTTGGAAGGCTTCACACTCAATGAATCTCTCTTTGGAAGTAAGAGTGAGGAGAGATTATTGAATGGAATGAATGAGCTTTGAATGAGCTTGGAATGATTTCTCTTGATCTCTAAACTTGCAATAATATCAGCCTTGGCAGCAATGAATGCAGCCCATCAAGTATATATAGGTTAGAGGAGAGAGAGAAAGAAATTCGAGTCATTAAATGCTCCAACGGCTCTTTTCTGAACCCAACTAGTCGGTCAAAGAACAACCACCGACCGACTAGTTCATCAACTAGTCGGTCGGTCAATTAACGTAGACCGACTAATGAGTGAACAGAGAAAAGATCAAAGCACAGACAAAAGGAACTAGTCGGTCCAAGAAGAGTAGCTGACCGACTAGTTTCACAACTAGTCGGTCGGTTACTCAACTGAGACCGACTAACAGATAAAACTGAAGTCTGAGCACAAATAGACTTAGTCGGTCCAAGAACAAATGTTGATCGACTAATTCACCAACTAGTCGGTCGCCAACTGAGCATAGACCGACTAACGATAAACAATAAGTTAGGTGAAAAATTGGCATGTACAGTAAAACTAAACTAGTCGGTCCAAGAAGAAAAGTTGACCGACTAGTTCATCAACTAGTCGGTCGAACAATGAACACAGGCCGACTAATGATAAACAGTAGCTCAAGCTCAAATGTGCATGTACAGGGAAAGCTCAACTAGTCGGTCACAGAAGCATCACTGACCGACTAGTTCTCGGTCGGTGAGTCAACTTAGACCGACTAACTGTAAACAGTAAAGAGCTTGGAAATGACTGACAAGAACTAGTCGGTCCAAGAAGCTTTGCCGACCGACTAGATCACCATCTAGTCGGTCAGTTCTTCTTCTTGAACCAACTAACATGCACAAGAAGTCCCGAATCGAAGCGCGATGCTTCGGGAAGGATTGTATGGACTTCTACTAAGATCCTAGAGCTAAGATATGAGCGTTATGAAGATTTAAACCGTAAGACCTACTCAAGGCTTAACATTCTACGAAAGAAGCTTAAAGACTATAAATAAAACTTGACGATACCGTCTTCAATAGCTTCAATCGAATCTTCATGACTTCTAAATCGGTCCATAAGCTTCAACGAAGCTTTAGGCATACGATCATGTGCTTTGAGAAGTCTTGAGACGTCGTAATTGATATTCATATGAATTTGGCGACGATCTCCATAACTGCGCTCATAAAGTGTTAGTTCACGTTATATTTATGTTTGTTCATCATCCAAAACCAAATCCGGGGAGTCCAATATCCAACATTCTCCCCCTTTTTGGTGATGACAAACCAACATAAATAATAATCAAAAATAATAATTCAAATGAAATTTACTTACTCCCCCTGCATTGATGACACGTTAATTCCAATTTAAACAATAATAATACGCATCAAGCAGACGAGTGAAGTATATAATATGAGAATCAATTATTGAAATATCGAATACCAAATGTAGGTTATTGAAATATCGGATTTGAAAATCCATTTATATATCTTAACTCCCCCTGAATCTAACACATCAAGTTAGATTCTTGGAAAAATGCTTTAAATTATCATTTGGAAAAATGCTTTAAATTATCAATAAGCACATCGTTATCGTTATTATTATATCTCTCCCTCTTTAGCATAAGCAAAAAGAGCGGGAGGATAACAACGACAATAACAATGGCTTCAAATAAAAAGCACGGGAGTCGTAGAATACGACGACGGTTCAAGTGACACCAAAGAATAATACGAATGAAATCAAGGCGTGTCAATGATACCATAGTCGAAAATCGTAAAACGAAATCATCAAAAACTCAAATCAATTTTACGGATTGAGTTATGGAATATACTCTCCAATATCAACATTCTTGGTTAATTTAGTGCATGGAAAACAATTCTATGTTTCCACAGAAGAAATTTCTATTAAACCAAGTTAATATCGTCGAGCGACGAAATTAAACATCAGAGACATATAAAGAATTTATAAATTATAAAGTGTGCACAATAGAATGAAATGTCAACTGCGATGTATAAATATATAAAATATGAACCAGAATACATCAAAAATAAACATCACTGACATACAAAATATCGATCCACCGATCGGGGCACAAAATACATCATCATATCACACAGATATCGGAGTGTCATAAAACATACAACATCATCAAAATACATAAAGATACATCATCAAAAGTATCAAAATACATCAAAAAAAATCCAAACACCCACTCTATCCTAACCAAACTCTCTCACACTAGATGTATCATCCAAAGAGCATCGGAGAGTCCTCAAAGAAGCTCAAGAGGAACCGGCAGGATCTGCAGCAGCAGCAGGCTCTGCAGGAGAAGTGGTGGAAATTGGATCAGCAGGAACGTCTGGAATATCAGCAGGAGCGACGGCAGAAGTGGCAATCTCTGGAGCAGCAACAGTAGTGGCCTCGGGAGCACCAGTCGGAGTATCCACCGCAGGAGCGGCGGCAACAGGTGTGCTCTCGGGGGCACCAGCAGACGAAGTAGCAACAGCAGCACCAGAAGAGGTAGCACCAGCAGCAGCAGTACCAGAAGTGCCCTCGGGGGCACGAGTGGAAGCACGACAAAGCTCCTCAACGTCCTCCTCATCATCCAACTCCTCATCCTCAGAAACAGGAGTAGGAAGCTGAATACTCATCAGACTAGCCATACGGCAAACTACCTCCTCGGTACGAGCCAAACGAGACTCGTGACGACGAAGTAACCGAACGACATCATCAAGGGTGGCAGAGGGAGGAACTGAGGCAGAGGCAGAGGCAGAGGCAGACGCTGAAGGTGTCGTCCTCTGAACGTGACGGAGCGCCACAAGAGATTTCTTGACGGCTGTCGCGTTCAGGGGAGGACCAAGGGGACGCTCATCGTCACGAGGGAGAGTGACACGGAAGTGACGGAAAACAAGGGTCAACAAGCACGGAAATGGGATATGAGCCGATTTTGTGGACTTGCGAATACACTCGAAAGAGTCCATCTTATCGAGTATAATGCGAGCCCAGTTAATCGAGCTCCCCATGAAAATGGCATAGATCAGCTTCAGAAAAGGCTGGGACGGTAGAGATGAGGAGCCGTACTTGGGAAGCAAGCACGACTTCAGAATCAGATTGAGGACCCATGCATTTGGCTTGAAGGACTTGGAAGGCACGCCAATCATGGCGGGAGGAATCAGATGGAAAATCTCAGAGAGGACGGTCTGATCAAGGGAAGAAATATCGTCAACAGAAATGTCTGAGGGGAGGAGGCCAGACGAGGAGATACCCAAGATCTCTCCTAAGATTTCTGCTGTGAGGACTATAGGAGTCCCCAAAACAGTTGTCTCAACAGAGTGGGTCTCATCGTACTGACCCCAGATCCTATTGGCATATAATAGCTTTACTAAGCGAGGGTACGGGTGAGGGTTCGCCTTCGGGTCATATCGAAGGTAATCGAGAAGACCCGAGGACGAAAGAAGATCAGCTAGCCCTATGAAGTCACTAAACTGGACGAAATGCTCCAGAAGCAGTGGGCAATGTTCGATACGGTTGTAAGCCACGAGACACATAGGGTCGTCGCGACACAACGAGATATCGACACCGCCAACCGGCATCGGAGCCTTTCCCTTAGGCTTTCGGGAAGACGAACGAGGTCGGGAGCTAGACTCGGGATGGGTAGGAGGAGTGGGTTCCCTATAAGTCTCAGGCTCGGGGATATACTCGGTGTCGGAATCCGAAGCACCGGGTGGAGTGGGAGCACGAAAAATAACAGGCTTGGGCTTGGGCTGAGATTTGGCTCGGGGTTTCGCAGTCGCCGTCCTATTCTTCTTAAGAGGAGGCGAAGACGAAGAGGGTTGGGAGGTCTTAGCACGGCGTTTCGAAGGGGTTCTCGAAGGTTGAACGGGATCCGTAGGCGTAGGTTCTATGGTCATCTGCGAGGGGCTAGAGGGAGTGATCGGGATACGTGTACGAGCCATAATCGTGGCACGACACGACGCAAGAAAGATCAAATCTAAGAACCCTAGCCGAATTCAAGATGCCCTATTCGAAACCCTAGAAGATGAGATCTAGAGAGAAAACCTAACCCTAAGCTGAAAAAGAACCCTAGACATGAGAGGGAGTGAGAGGGGGTTACCCTAGGAGGAAGACGACGGCCGGCGACGGCGAGGATGGCCGGGAAATGGGCCGGAAGTCGAAGGGTCAGCGAGGGGGGTCGGGGGTTTTGAGCTGAGGGAGAGAGTTTTGATCGACTAGAATGAGAAAGAACTGACTAAATCGAGATTAAGTCGGTCGGGAGCTCAAAAGACCAAACAGTCCCTAGCACAACTAGTCGGTCACAGTTCAAGCACTGACCGACTAGATCACGATCTAGTCGGTCGGTCAATGAGCTTGAATCGACTAGTTGCAAACAGTGGCTGAACCCAAAGTTAACTGACAAGAATTAGTCAGTCTGTGTTCATTTACTGACCGACTAGATCTCAATCTAGTCGATCGGTCACTAAACATGAACCGACTAAAGAGTTAAGCTGGAGAGAAAACTCAAAAATAGCTTGAGTTAGTCGGTCTGAGTTCTCTTACTAACAGACTAGATATGAATCGAGTCGATTGGTGATTGAACTGATACCGACTAAAGGAGTTCAAAAGCTGAGAGATAGAGCTAGTCGGTCTGAGTTCATTAGCTGACCGACTAGATGTGAATCTAGTCGGTTGGTTGATGAACTGAGACCGACTAGATGAGTCCAAACATTGATAATTAAGTTCTCACCTAAAAACACTTGGACGATACATCGCAAACCTCTCAAAAATCATCTAAACTACCCCATTAAACATCGAAATCTCAAATACGACATTCAAACATGAATTCGAGCAAAAATTCAAAATATCACATAAAATCCCGAAAAATCCAATAAGTCCAGCATGAATGAAATATTGCGAAATATAATAGCATGCAAGATTATTGAATGAAACATGAATCCTATATCTCGGATTCACCCATAATCCCCAATTCTCGACGCAACCGCACAAAGGAGTCCTCCTTTAGGGGTTTCGTGAAAATATCGGCGATTTGCTTTTGGGTTTCAACGTACACTAAAATGATGTCCTTTTTAGTAACATGATCATCTAAAAAGTGGTGTCGGACATCTATGTGTTTCGAACGGGAATGGTGTACCGGGTTCTTGGAAAGACATATTGCACTTTGGTTGTCAACCATGATAGGGCAAGTATCACAGTTTATACCAAAATCTTTAAGTGTGTGTCTCATCCAAAGAACTTGAGCACACGCGGCACCGGCGGCAATGTATTCCGCCTCGGTGGTTGAAAGCGATACAGAATTTTGCTTCTTGGAAAACCAAGAGACAAGGGAATTTCCTATAAAATGGCAAGTGCCACTAGTACTTTTTCTGTCGGATTTGCATCCCGCATAATCGGCATCACTATATGAGATTAACTCATACGTGCTAGATTTTGGATAAAGTAATCCAAAATCAAGTGTATAACTTAGATAACGGAAAATACGTTTTACCGCTACTAAGTGAGACTCCTTAGGTTGAGACTGATAACGAGCACATACGCATACGGCAAACATAATATCGGGCCTACTTGCGGTAAGATAAAGTAAACTACCTATCATACCTCGATATAGACGAATGTCTACATCCTTACCGCCCGTATCCTTATCAAGATGCGTAGTCGTGCTCATTGGAGTCTTCTTTCCGGAGGCACTCTCCATTCCAAATCGCTTTAGCAACTCCACCGTATACTTCGTTTGGTGGATGAAGATTGCATCGTCCATTTGGCGAATTTGGAGACCTAAGAAATACTTGAGCTCACCCATGTGGCTCATCTCAAATTGTTCCTTCATAACATTAGAAAACTCTTCGCAAAGAGCAAAGTTAGTAGCACCGAAAATGATATCATCAACATATATTTGAACTAAAATTATATCATTATTCGAATGCTTAACAAAAAGAGTAGAATCGGCTTCTCCCATTTTAAAATTCAAATCCAAAAGAAAATTCTTTAGGCGATCATACCAAGCTCGAGGAGCTTGTCTCAAGCCGTAAAGTGCTTTCTTTAGTTTAAAAACATGATTTGGAAATTTTTCATTAATAAAACCCGGAGGTTGAGAAACGTAAACTTCCTCAACAACATCTCCATTTAAAAATGCACTTTTAACATCCATTTGAAATAATTTAAAATCCTTATGGTATGCAAAAGACAATAACAATCTAATTGATTCTAATCTAGCTACCGGAGCGAAGGATTCTTCGAAATCAATACCTTCCTCTTGGCGATAGCCTTGAGCAACTAACCGAGCTTTGTTCCAGACGACGACTTGGTTTTCGTCGGTTTTGTTCTTGAAGATCCACTTTGTCCCTATGACGGTGTGGTTCTTCGATGGCAATGGAACAAGCTCCCAAACTTCATTCCTCTCGAATTGAATGAGTTCCTCCTCCATGGCTAAGATCCAAGCGCTATCTTCGCATGCTTCATTAACATTCTTTGGCTCTATTGAGGAGGCAAAGGCACAATGAGCGAAGTAGTTCACTTGCGATCTCGTCTTGACACTATCATGGATATTGCCAATGACTTGCTCATGAGGATGGTCACGAACGGTATGAAGCCGTTTGAGAATACCTTGATCACTAGGAACATTCTCAACAACTTCATTAGTTGGGTTAGTCTCAATAGAATCAATAGAATTATTAGAATTAGAATTACCAATTGAATCACATAAGAATCCATAGAGTCATCATCATTAGTAATTCTAGTTGGAGCAAATCCTTCATTAAATGACACATGAAGCGATTCCTCGATCGTTGAGGTTCGTTTGTTGAATATCCGGTAGGCTTTGCTACGCGAAGAATATCCAACAAAAATCCCCTCATCGGATCTTGGATCGAATTTGTCCAAACTACCATGCGTGTTCTTAATAAAACATTTCGAACCAAAAACACGAAAATGTTTAACTTGAGGCAACCTACCAAACAACAATTCATAACAAGTTTGTTTAGTGCCGGGCCTCAAAAGTATTCTATTAAATACATAGCAAGTGGTGTGTACCGCTTCCGCCCAAAATTGATGGCCAAGTTGGCTATCATCAAGCATAGTGCGAGCACACTCCACTAGCGTCCTATTCTTTCTCTCAACTACACCATTTTGAGGAGGTGCACGAGGGAAAGAAAAGGTGTGTGTAATACCAACTTCATCACAAAATGTCTCAAAAGACTCATTCTCAAATTCACCTCCATGATCACTACGAATAGTGACAATGGTGGTTCCTAAGAGATTTTGTACTTTCTTAACAAAAATTGTGAAGTTTTCAAAAGCTTCATTTTTATTACACAATGAAAATACCCAAGTAAACCTAGAAAAGTCATCAACGATGACAAGTCCATATCTAGCATTACCTAATGAAGCAACTCTAGTTGGCCCAAATAAATCTAGATGTAATAGCTCTAGAGGCCGCTTAGAAGAAATGCTTTTCTTAGGTTTAAATGAAGATTTTGGAAGCTTGCCTCGTTGACACGAGTCACAAAAGCTTTTCTTTTGAAAGACAAGCTTAGGGAAGCCTCTAATAGAATTTAACTTGGAAAGCTTGAAAAGTGTTCCAAAGTTCACATGACCAAAACATCGATGCCATAAGTGTTGTTCACTTGTGTTGGCAATAAGACATTGTTCATGTGATCTTGGAAGATCTAGGATATATATATCCTTATGGCGTGTGCCGGAAAACAATAATTCATTATTATCTTTTCTTAAAATATGGCACATCCCTTTCGCAAAGTTAACTTTGTAACCTTTGTCACAAAGTTGACTTATTGAAATGAGGTTGTGGTTTAATCCTTTAACAAGGTAAACATCACATATAAGGGGTTTAGAAGGATTATCCACTTTACCAACACCTATGATGGTTCCGCTCTCGTTGCCTCCAAATACGACGCGGTTTCCATTTGCGATGGGAACCACTCCGGAGAGCAATTGAGCGTCACCCGTCATGTGTTTTGAACACCCGCTATCAAGTATCCAATTCCCCTTGGAGCTAAATTTACATTTGTTGCTCCTTTCCTTTTTCTTTTCCTTGAGTACCTAAAGATAGAAAATTTCATATCATGGTACCCAAGGTCATTGGGTCCAAAAGATTAGACCTTTGGAAGCCAAGTCCAATTGGACTTAGACTTCCCCACATAATTTCTACTATGCACAACATCCGAAAAATAAGCATTCATATACACTTGTTTTTCATCCATGCTTGTGTCCTTTGGGCTCCAAATAGTGAAAATCTTGGGAGCCCTCATCCTATTGGGTGCATGCATGCGACGTTGATTTCTACGTGATGCATGTTGTGGATAGGCATAAGGAATATGATGGAATGGTGCACGACGAGAATTATTTATATGATGAGGTGGGTGAACATATGCATGTGGGGGAACACGTGCGTGAGGGTGTCTCACATGGTGTGCACGTGCCCGTGAACGTGTAGCATAAAAATCATCATATGTGTGAGCCGGTGGAGTAGGACGTGTGTTCCTACGTGGCATAGTATTGGTGTACATATAAGCATGCCCCTTCTTTGTAGGTCCACCCAAAGTGGGTTTCTTTCTGAAAGAGGGTGTGGACGAGGTGGAAGCACCATTGGTAGAAGAACTACCAATAGAGTGTTTGCTACCACTCGTTGAGTCACCGGAAGTTGGCCTAACAAAAGTAGTGGCCGATTTGGATGAACATCCCATCGTATACCCCAAACCAATGTGGTGATTGACCGGAAGTAAGTCACTTAGGATTTTATCCAAATGGTCCTTACCCTTATTGAATTTATTAATTCGGCCTAATGTGTTCTCATATTTCTCGGTGAGAGAACGCATAGAAGTATCCAAATTGGATACTTGCGATGTGAGCACATAAACACGAGATTTAAGATTCTCATTCTCAATGCTCAAAGTCGAGTTTTGAGAAGTCAAATCCGCCATCTTGGGTTCCTCCGAATCTTCAATGCTAACATGTTCAAGTTGAGTCTTGAGATTAATACTCTCATTCTTCAACCCTTCAACAACGGTGTCGTTGTTGGTGATGATAGTTTTAGGCGAGGTTTGAATGCTAGCTAAGTCATCTTTTACTTTAGTATACCTATTTACTAATTTAGTATACTTAGACCATAATTGAGAATTAGCATTCCTAAGTTCATCCATAGTTACCTCATCGCCTTCGTCGTCACTATCATCGGAAGAGGAAGATCCTTGATCGTTCTCCTCTCTTTCCATGAAGCACATGTGTGCTTGCTCCACTTGCTCATCGTCCGACTCTCCGCTTGAGGAATCCTCGGAGTCGGTGAATGTTGCTCCGACAAGTCCCTTTTTGTTCCCTTTCTTGTACTTCTTGGACTTATCGAATTTCGGCGCCTTCCACTTCTCCTTTTGCTTATTTAGAAGACACTCAGCTTTCATGTGTCCTGGCTTATTGCACTTGAAACACAAAGGAGAGGAGGAGGCGTTAGAAGAACCAAATTTAGCTTTGTTCTTATAGTTACCTTTTCAGAAGAAACGATTGAACTTCTTGGCCATGAGTGCCATGGACTCCAAGTCCAACTCGTTTTCCGAGTCTTCATCATCGGTTGATGTGGATGTGGATGGAGCGGCCTTGAAAGCAATAGCCTTCTTCTTTGGCTCGTCTTGCTTTAGGTAGGACTTCATCTTTTCCTGCAATTTTAACTTGCTATCCTTGCGTACCTCGTATGACATTAAAGTACCCATTAGTTGAACTACGGTGTACTTATTCATATCATTACCTTCCTCGATGGCGAAGGTACGCTTTTCCCAAGAAGAAGGAAGTCCTTCGATAAGCTTCGAACACTTCTCCCTTTGGGTGTAGGTTTTGCCGAGAGCCTCCAACTCGTTTATGATGTCGATGAAACGAGCGTAATACTCCTTCATCTTCTCGCCCTGTTGCATATGAAACATTTCGTAATCTTTGTTAACAACAACGAGTTTAGAGTCTCTTACCCTACTCGTCCCTTCATGTAGTATGAGGAGGGAGTTCCAAATTTGATATGCACTCTTACATGTGCATATCTTATTGAAGTCCTCGGGCTCCAATGCGCATTGCAAGGCGTTCATTGCCTTGGCATTGCTTACCTCCGTGGCGACCTCCGCGGTAGTCCATTTCTCAAAGTCTTCTTCGGCGGGCTCGACGTATTCCTTCATCGTGGTCCTCCATAGAGATGCACTCCTGAGGAAAGTTTCCATCCGGCATTTCCAGTACCCGTAGTTGGTACCGTTGAAGAATGGAGGCCTCGTTGAGGAATGTCCTTCCATCACCGACGATGCTACTTCACGGTTCCTGAAGATGCCATAGTCGGAAGGTGGACGCACGGTCTTGTTGTTGTTGGCAGACATAGCTAAGTATCTGGCTCTGATACCAAATGTAATGCCCTACAAGCTACTGCACAAGTGTTAGAGGGGGGGTGAATAGTACTTTAAAAATAACAAGGAGTATAATTCCTAATTCTCGTGCAAACAATTACCAAATCAATTTGCGGAAGCTTAAATTGAAGACAACAACAAAATTAACAATGCTAACAATAGATATTACTGTGTTCGGATCCACCCAAGTCTCCCCAACTTGTTCCCGGTGATCCTACGTCCCAACCACCCGGATCCCCTCCGGATACTTGAGTTAGAAACCCTAACTCAAGATTTCCACTATGAAATACTTGTGAAAAACCTCCACAAGTCAAATCATACACAAAGTAATTTGTGACTCCCACAACCCGGGATCACAACCACACTCTCACAACCGAGAGTGAAACTTACAATATGAAATTGAAATGAAATAAGAAACTTCTTACCGACAAAATACCTATGCCTTGAGTAATGCTTACGAATTAGGGCAAAGATGATTTTGAGGAAGAAGAAGTGGCACCAAACCCTAGCTCCAAGATGTAGATCAGCGATGGAGAGCTTTGGGGATGTTGGTGACCTAGAATCAAGCACTTGGCTTGGAAGGCTTCACACTCAATGAATCTCTCTTTGGAAGTAAGAGTGAGGAGAGATTATTGAATGGAATGAATGAGCTTTGAATGAGCTTGGAATGATTTCTCTTGATCTCTAAACTTGCAATAATATCAGCCTTGGCAGCAATGAATGCAGCCCATCAAGTATATATAGGTTAGAGGAGAGAGAGAAAGAAATTCGAGTCATTAAATGCTCCAACGGCTCTTTTCTGAACCCAACTAGTTGGTCAAAGAACAACCACCGATCGACTAGTTCATCAACTAGTCGGTCGGTCAATTAACGTAGACCAACTAATGAGTGAACAGAGAAAAGATCAAAGCACAGACAAAAGGAACTAGTCGGTCCAAGAAGAGTAGCTGACCGACTAGTTTCACAACTAGTCGGTCGGTTACTCAACTGAGACCGACTAACAGATAAAACTGAAATCTGAGCACAAATAGACTTAGTCGGTCCAAGAACAAATGTTGACCGACTAATTCACCAACTAGTCGGTCGCCAAATGAGCATAGACCGACTAACGATAAACAGTAAGTTAGGTGAAAAATTGGCATGTACAGTAAAACTAAACTAGTCGGTCCAAGAAGGAAAGTTGACCGACTAGTTCATCAACTAGTCGGTCGAACAATGAACACATGCCGACTAATGATAAACAGTAGCTCAAGCTCAAATGTGCATGTACAGGGAAAGCTCAACTAGTCGGTCACAGAAGCATCACTGACCGACTAGTTCTCGGTCGGTGAGTCAACTTAGACCGACTAACTGTAAACAGTAAAGAGCTTGGAAATGACTGACAAGAACTAGTCGGTCCAAGAAGCTTTGCCGACCGACTAGATCACCATCTAGTCGGTCAGTTCTTCTTCTTGAACCAACTAACATGCACAAGAAGTCCCGAATCGAAGCGCGAAGCTTCGGGAAGGATTGTATGGACTTCTACTAAGATCCTAGAGCTAAGATATGAGCGTTATGAATATTTAAACCATAAGACCTACTCAAGGCTTAACATTCTATGAAAGAAGCTTAAAGACTATAAATAAAACTTGACGATACCGTCTTCAATAGCTTCAATCGAATCTTCATGACTTCTAAAATGGTCCATAAGCTTCAACGAAGCTTTAGGCATTCGATCATGTGCTTTGAGAAGTCTTGAGACGTCGTAATTGATATTCATATGAATTTGGCGACGATCTCCATAACTGCGCTCATAAAGTGTTAGTTCACGTTATATTTATGTTTGTTCATCATCCAAAACCAAATCCGGGGAGTCCAATATCCAACAATCTCCATCTTCAACTAAATAATAAGAGAAGAGAAAATTAGGTTAATATTAAAATTCATATCATACAGAACATGGAGAAAATAGCTTGGAGCTCAGAAAAATCCAAAAAATATCTGCTGAAACAGGGAGACCACCATCTTAAATTGAAAAAAAAATAAAAGAAGACAAAATTAGGCCAAAAATCAAATCATTTAATAAAAAGATACATATCTGCCATAAAATGTAGCAAATAGCACCGAGCTAAGAAAAATCTTCACAAATATTCGTTGGAACCAGGAGAGCGCAATATTCAACTGAAAAAATAGTAAATAAAAATTAGGCCAAATATCATATCATTTAATAAAAGATTCATATCTTCAAAAAAATGTAGAAAATAGCATGATGCTCAGAAAAATCTACAAAAACATCCCTTGAAACTGGGAGATCGCCATCTTCAACTGAAAAATAAGAGAAAAAATTAGGAGGTAAAAACCAAATCATTTAATATAACGATTCTTATCTTCCACAAAGGTACAAAATAGCCCTGAGCTCAGAGAAATCCGCAAAAATATCTGTTGGAATCGGGAGATCGCCATCTTCAACCAAAATATAAGTGAAGACAAAATTAGGCCAAAATATCTTATCATTTAACAAAATGATATGTATCTTCCAAAAAAGTGGAAAATAGACTGGAGCTCAGAAAAATCCGCAAAAAATATCCGTTAGAACCGAAAGATCGCCATCTTTAACCGAAATATAAGCGAAGCCAAAATTAGGCCAAAATATCATATCATTTAATAAAAAGATCGTTATCTTCAACTAGGAAAAAAAGAGAAGTCAAATTTAGGATATAAAAATCATATCAATTAATAAAAAGATTCATATCTTTCATAAAATGTAGAAAATAGCACCAAGCCCAGAAAATGATATATAAAAATCTTCTTAGTTGAAGATGGCAATATCCTGGTTACAACATACATTTTTATAGATGAAGATGACGATTTCTCGGTTCCGAATTTTGTCTTCTCTTATGTTTCAGTTGAAGATGTCGATTTTCCGGTTTCAACAGACATTTTTGGCCTAATTTTGTCTTCTCTGATATCATTTAATAAAATGATACATATCTTTCAAAAAATGTGAAAAATAGCCCGAAGCTCAGAAAAATCCGCAAAAATGTCCGTTGGAACCGAGAGATCGCCATCTTCAACCGAATAAAAGCGAAGACAAAATAAGGCCAAAAGACCATATAATTTAATAAAAAGATCACCATCATCAACTGGAAAATAAGAGAAGACAAAAAGGCAAAAAAAATCATATCAATTAATATAAAGATCCTTATCTTCCAAAAATATAGAAAATAGCCCCGACCTCTAAAAAACAAAAATTTCCATTGGAAATGGGAGATCGCCCTATTCAATTGAAAAATAAGAGAAGACAAAATTAGGCCACAACATCATTTAATATAAAGATCCATATCTTACGGAAAATATAGAAAATAATAGCACAGAGCTCAGAAAAATCCGCAAAAATTTCCGTTGGCACCAGGAGACCGCCGTCTTCATCTGAAAAATAAGAGACAACAAAAATATGCCATAAAAATCATATCATTTAATATGAAGATCGAAAGCTCACATAAAATGTAAAAGCCCGGATCACAGAAAATTCCGCAAAAATTTCCGTTTGAACCGCAGGATTGATATATTCAACTGAAAAATAAAATAAGAAAAACGGAGTCTATAAAAGTCATATCATTTAATAAAAAGATCTATATCCTCAATAAATTGTAGAAAATATTTTCGAGTTTAGAAAAATCCGCAAAAATGGCCGTTGGATCAGGGAGATTGACATCTTCAATTAAAAAATCAAAGAAAAAAAATTAGGATTAAAAAAATCATATCATTTAATATAAAGATCCATATCTTCCAGAAAATTTAGAAAATTGCATGGATCTTAGAAAAATCCGCACAAATATTCGTTGGAAATTCGAGTTCGCCATCTTCAACTGAAGAAAAGAGAAGACAAAATTAGGCGAAAAAATCATTTCAATTAATAAAAAGATTCATAACTTCTCGAAAATGTAGAAAATAGTCCAAAGCTCAGAAATATCTGCAAAAATGTCTGTTGGAAGCGGGAGATCGACATCTTCAAATGAAAAATAAGAGAAGACAAAATTAGGCTAAAATATTGTATCATTTAATAATAAGAGGCTTTTTCTTCAATAAAATATAGAAAATAGCCCAGAGCTCAGAAAAATCCGCAAAAAGATCCGTTGGAACTGGTAGATCGCCGTTTTCAACTTAAAAATAAGAGAAGAGAAAATTAGGAAATAAAAATCATATCATTTAATCTAAACATACATATCTTACAAAAAATGTAGAAAATAGCCTAGAACTTGGAAAAATCCGAAATAATGTTTGTTGGAAATGGGAGATTGCTATCATCTGAAAAATATGATAAGATAAAATTAGCCCAAAAAACATATTATTTAATAAAAAGATCCATATCTTCCAGAAAATGTAGAAAAATAGCCTCAAGATCAAAAAATCTGCAAAAATCTTCGTTGGAACCGTACCTTTCATAAAATGAAGAGAAGACAACATTAGGCCAAAAATCACATTATTTAATAAAAAGATCCATATCTTTCATAAAATGAAGAAAAATAGCCCCAATGTAACAAAACTCAGTAATAATGTTCGCAGGAACTGGTAGATCGCCATATTCAACTGAAAAAATAAGAGAAGAAAAACATAGAATATAAAAATCATATCATTTAATAAAAAATTCATATCTTCCATAAAATGTAGAAAATAACACCGAGCTTCGAAAAATTTGCAAAAATTTTCGTTGGAACCGAAAGATCGCCATCTTCCACTGAAAAATAAGAGTAGACAAAATTAGGCCAAAAATCATATCATTTAATAAAAATATCCATATCTTCAAGAAAATTTAGAAAATAGCCCCGAGGTCAGAATAATCTGCAAAAATGTCTGTAAGAACCGGGAGATCGCCATCTTTAACGGTAAAATAGGAGAAGACAAATTTAGGCTAAAAATCATATTATTTAATAAAAAGATTCATAACTTCACGAAAATGTAGAAAAATAGTCCCGAGTTCAGAAAAATCCGCAAAAATATCCGTTGGAACCGAAAAGATAGCCATGTTCTACTGAAAAATAAAAGAAGAAAAATTAGGCCAAAAATCATATCATTTATTAAAAGATTCATAAATTCAATAAAATATAGAAAATAGCACCGAGCATAGAAAAATCCCCAAATATACACGTTACAATAGGGAGAACATCGTCTTCAACTAAACAATACAAGAAATTAAGCCAAAAATTATATCATCAAATAAAATGTTCCATATCTTCCCAAAAATGCAGAAAATAGATCTGAGCTCAGAAAAACCTGCGAAAATGTCCGTTGAAACAGAGAGATTACTATCTTCAATTGAAAAATAAGAGAAGACAAAATTAGGCAAAAAAATCATATCATCAAACTAAATGATTCAAATCTTCCAGAAAATACAGAAAATAGCTCCGAGATATGTAAAATCTGTAAAAATGTCTGCTTGAACCGGGAGATCACCATCTTCAATTGAAAAATAAGAGAAGACAAAATTACGCTAGAAAAATCATATCTTTTAATTTAAAGATATATACCTTACAGAAAATTTAGAAAATCGCCAGTAGCTATGAAAAAACCGCAAAAATATCCGTTGGAATCGAAAGATCGCCATCTTAATCTGAAAAATCAGAGAAGACAAAATTAGGCTTTAAAATAAATTTATTTAATAAAAAGTCCATATCTTCCAGAAAATGGAGAAAATAGCCACTAGGTCAAAAAATATGTAAAAATATCCGTTGGAACCGAGAGAACGCCATCTTCAATGGAAAAATAAGAGAAGGCAAAATTAGGCCAAAAACATATCATTTAATATAATGATCCATATCTTACATAAAAAGTAGAAAAATTGCACGGAAAAATTGCACGGAACTTGGAAAAACTGCAAAAATGTCAGTTGGAACCCGGAGATCGCCATCTTCATCTGAAAAACATGCGAAGACAAAAGTAGGCCAAAAAATCATATTATTTATTAAAAAGATCCATATCATCCAGAAAATATAGAAAATAGTATCTATGTCAAAAAATTTGCAAAAATGTCTGTTGGAACCGGGGAGAATGCCATCTTAAACTGAAAAATAAGAGAAGATAAAATTAGGCCAAAAAATCACGTCATTTAAAAAAAGATCTATATCTTCCATAAAATGTAAAAATAGCCACATGATCGGAAAAATCAGTAAAAATGTCCATTGGAACCGGTAGATCGCCATATATTCAACTTAACCAATAAGAGAAGATAAAATTAGGCCAAAAATCTGTTCATTTAATAAAAGGTGCATATCTTTCAGAAAATTTAGAAAATAGCCCCGAGGTCAGAATACTCTGTAAAAATATCCGTTGGAACCAGGAGATGACTATGTTTGACAGAGAAAAAGAGAAGACAACATTAGGCCAAAAAATCATATCATTTCATACAAAATACATATCTTGCAGAAAATACAGAAAAATAGTCTCAAGTTATGAAAGGTCGACAAAAATGTCCGTTGAAACTGATAGATCGCCTCCTTCAACTGTAAAAATAAGAAAAGAAAAATGTAGTCTATAAAAAATCATTTGATTTAATAAAAAGATACATATCTTCCATAAAATGTAGGAAATAGCACCGAGCTCATAACAATCCTCAAAAATATCGGTTAGAACCGGGAGATCGCCATCTTCAATGTATAAATAAGAGAATGCAAAATTAGGCCAAAAATCAAATATTTCAATAAAAAGATACATATCTTCCAGAAAATTTAGGAAATAGCCCCGAGGTCAGAATAATCTGCTAAAAAAGTTTGTTGAAACTGGGATATCGTCATCTTCAGCTAAAAAAATAAGAGGACAAAATTTGGCAAAAAATCATATTTTTGAATAAAAAGATCCATAACTTTTCGAAAATGTAGAAAAATAGACGGAGCTTAGAAAAATCCGTAAAAATATACGTTAAAACTGGGAGAATGCCATCTTCTACTAAAAAAATTCGAGAATACGGAATTAGTCTATAAAAATCATATCATTTAATTTAAAGATCCATATCTTATATAAAATATAGAAAATAGCCTGGAGCTCAAAAAATCGGCACAAATGTAAATTGGAACCGGAAGATCGCCATCTTCAACTGAAAAAAGAAAAGAAAAAATTAGGCCTAAAAAGCATATCATGTAATAAAAATATCCATATCTTCCAGAAAAGGAAGAAAAATAACCCTAAACAAAGAAATATCCGCAAAAATTTCTGTAGAAACTACGAGCGCCATTTTCAACTAAAAAAATAAGAGAAGACAAATGTAGGCTATGAAAATCATGTCGTTTAATACAAAGATCCGCATCTTTCATAAAATAGAGAAAATAGCACCGAGCTCATAAAAATTTTTGCAAAAAATTTTGTTCGAACCGAGAGATCGCAATTTTCAACTGAAAAATAAGAGAAGAGAAAATTAGGCCAAAAATCATATCATTTAATAAAAGATACATATATTCCAAAAAAAATTAGAAAATAGTCCGGATGTCAGAATAATACGCAAAAATGTCTGTTGGAACTGAAATAACTCCATATTCAATTGAAAAATAAGAGAATAAAAAATTAGACCATAAAAATCATATCATTTAATATAAATATCAATATCTTCCAAAATAAGTAGAAAATAGCCTGGAGCTCAGAAAAATCCGCAAAAATTTCCGTTGAACCGAGAGATTGCCATCTTCAACTAAAAAATAAGAGAAGACAAATGTAGGCTATAAAAATAATATCATTGAATAAAAAGTCCTATATCTTCAATAAAATTTAGAAAATAGCACCGAGCTCAAAAAAATTGCAAAAATGTTCATTGAAATCAGGAGATCGCCATCTTCAACAGAAAAAAATAAAAGAAGACAAAATTAGGCTATAAAAATCATATCATTTAATATAAATATTCTTATTTTACAAAAAATGTAGAAAATATCACCGAGCTCAGAAAAATCCGCAAAAATGTTTGTTGGAACTGGGAGATCGTCATTATCATCTGAAAAATAGAGAAGACAAAATTAGGCCAAAAATCATATCATTTCATAAGAAATCCAATCTTCCAGAAAATATAGAAAAACAGTCTCAAGTTAAGAAAAATCCGCAAAAATATCCATCTGAACTGGAAGATTGCAATCATCAACTGAAAAAATAAGAGAAGACAAATGTAGTCTATAAAAATCATATCATTTAAAAAATGCAGAAAATAGCACCAAGCTTATAAAAATCTGCAAAAATGTCCGTTGGAACCAGGAGATCGCCATATTCAACTTAAAAATAACAGTAAATGAAATTAGGGCAAAAAGCATACCATTTAATAAAGAGATCCATATCTTCAAGAAAATTTAGAAAATAGTCCTGATGTCATAATAATACTCAAAATGTCCGTTAGAAACATGAGATCGCTATCGTCAACTTAAAAATATAATAAAACAAAATTAGGCCAAAAAATCATGTCATTTAATAAAAAGATCCATAACTTCTCAAAAATGTAGAAAAATAGCTCGAGCTCGAAAAAATCGGCAAAAATGTCCTTGGAACATGAAGATCGCCATTTTCAATTGAAAAATAAGAGATGACAAAATTAGATTATAAAAATCATATCAATTAGAATAAAGATGCAGATGATACAAATAATATAGAAAATAGCCCGAGCTCAAAATAAATCCGCACAAATGTCCATTGGAACTAGGAGATGGCCATCAAGGAAAAGAAGAAGACAAAATTAGGCCAAAAATTGTATCAATGCATAAAAAGATACATATCTTCCAGAAAATGTAGAAAAATTGTCTCAAGCTAAAAAAATTTGCAAAAATGTATGTTGGAACCAGGAGATCGTCATCTTTAACTGAAAAATTAAGAGAAGACAAAAGTAGGCTATAAAAATCATATTATTTAATAAAAAGTTCTATATCTTCCATAAAATGTAGAAAATAGCACCTAGCTTAAAAAATACGCAAAATGTCCTTTAAACTGGGAGAACAACATCTTCAACTTAAAAATAAGAGAAGACAAACATAGGCTATAAAACGTGCAAAAAAGTCAGTTAGAACAGGGAGATCACCATCTTTAACGAAAAAAAGAGAAGATAAAATTAGCTAAAATAATATCTTTTAATAAAAAGATACATATTTTCCAGAAAATATTAAAAAAGAGCCACAAGCTAAGAAAATTAAGCAAAAATGTCTATTGGAACAAGGAGATCGCCATCTTTAACTGAAAAATAGGAGAAGACAAACTTCTGCTATAAAAATCATATCATTTAACAAAAAGAGACATCTTCCATAAAATTTAGAAAATAGCCCCGATATCTAGAAAAATTCGCTTAAAATCTGTTGAAGACGGGATATCACCATCTTCGACTGGAAAATAAGAGATGACAAACTTGGTCTACAAAAATCATATCATTTAATAAAATGAACCACATCTTCAATAAATTGTAGAAACTATTCCCCTACTCAGAAAAAATCTACATGTCTTCTGGAACTGGGAGTTCGCCATCTTCAAATAAAAAAATAATAGAAGAAAAATTAGGCCAAAAAATCAAATCATTTAATAAAAAGATCCATAACTTCCAAAAAATGTAGAAAAATAGTTTCGAGCTCGGAAAAATCTGAAAAGATGTCCGTTGGAGCCGGGAGATCACCATGTTCAACTGAAAATAAGAGAAACAAAATTTAGGCTACAAAAATCATATCATTTAATAAAAAATCCATATTTTAAATAAAATGTAAAAATAGCTTTGCGCTCGAAAAAATCCACAAAAATGTCCGTCAGGTGATCGTCATTTTCAACTGAAAAATAAGAGAAGACAAAATTTGGCTATAAAAAGCATATCATTTAATTTAAAGATCTATCTTAGAGAAAATGTAGAAAATAGCCCAGAGCTGAGAAAAATCGACAAAAATGTCCGTTGGAATCGGGAGATCGCCATATTCTTCTGAAAAGTAAGAGAAGACAAAATTAGGCCAAAAAATAAAATAATTTAATAAAAGATAAATATCTTCTTTAAAATGTAGAAAATCGCCTCGAGGCCAGAATAATCCGCCTATTTGTCTGTCCGAACTGGGAGATTGCCATTTTCAACTGAAAAATAAGAGAAGACAAACTTAGTGGATAAAAATCATATCATTTAATTAAAAGATCCATACCATCAATAAGCTATAGAAAATAGCCCCGGGCTGAGAAAAATCTGTAAAAATTTAAGCTATAAAAATGTTCGTTGGAATCGAGAGATCGCCATCTACAATTGAAAAAAATAAGATAAGTCAATTTAAGCTATAAAAATATCATTTAATATAAAGTTTCATATCTTTAACTGAACACCAAAATGTCCGTTGGAACCGTTAGATCCACATCTTCAATTGAAAAATAAGAGAAGATAGGCCAAAAACTCATCATTAAATAAAAAGATACATATCTTCTAGAAAATGTATAAATGAGCTGCGCGCTCAGAAAAATTCACAAAAATGTATGTTGGAACCGTAAAATGGCCATTTTCAACTGAAAAATAAGAGAGGACAAAATCATGCCATAAAAATCATATCATTTAATAAAATGATCCATATCTTTAATAAAATCTAGAAAATCGCCCCGCGCTCAGAAAAATCCACAAAAATTTCCGTTGGAATCGGGAGATCGACATACTCAACTTAAAAATAAGAGAAGACAAATTTATGCCATAAAGCCCTTATCATTTAATATAAAGATCCATATCTTCAATAAAAGATAGAAAATAGCTCGAAACACATAAATATCCGCAAAATTGTCCATTGAACAGGGAGATCGCCATTTTCAACTGAAAAATAAGAGAAGAAAAATTTGGGCTTAAAATCATATCATTTAAAATAACTTTCCATATTTTCCAAAAAAAGTCGAAAATAGCCGTAGCTCAAAAAATATGCAAAAATATCCATTGAAACCGGGAGATCGCCATCTGCAATATGAAAATAAGAGAAGACCAAATTCACCCAAAAATCATATCATTTAATAAAATGAGCCATATCTTCCAGAAAATGTGGAAATTAGCTTGGAGCTAAGAAAAATCCGCAAAAATATACGTTGAAATCGGGAGATTGCCATCTTCAACTGAAATAAGAGAAGACAAAATTAGGTCCAAAATCATATCATTTAATAAAAATCATATCTTTCAAAAAATGCAGACAATAATCACGAGCTCAGAAAAATCCACAAAAATGTCCATTGGAACCCGGAGATCGCCATCTTCAACTTAAAATAAGAGAAGGCAAAATTAGGCTATAAAATCATATCATTTAATATAAATATGCATCTCTTACAGAAAATTTAGAAAATGGCCCGGAGTATAGGAAAATCATCAAATGTCCGTTGGAACTGGGAGATCGAAATCAACTGCAAAAATAAGAGAAGACAAAATTAGGCAAAAATCATTTCATTTAATCATAAGATACATATCTTCCAGAAAATATAGAAACATAGACCCGAGCTAAGAAAAATCTGCAAAAATGTCCGTCGGAACTGGGAGATCATGATCTTCAACTGAAAAAATAAGAGAAAACAAACTTATGCTATAAAAATCATATCATTAATGAAAAGATCCATTTCTTACATAAAAAATAGAAAATAGCTCTGATCTCAAAAAAATCCGCAAAAATGTCCATTGGAGCCGGATGATCGCTATCTTCAATGGAAAAATAAGAGAAGACAAAATTATGCCAAAAATCATATCATTTAATACAAGATCTATGTCTTTCAAAAAAATGTAGAAAATAGTCTCACGGTGAGAAAAATCCACAAAAATACCCGTTGGAACCGGGAGATCGCCATTTTCGACTAAAAATAGAAGACACATTTAGTCGATGAAAAACAAATCATTTATTAAAAAGATCCATAAAACGTCTGTTGGAACTGGGAGATCTCGTCTTCTTCAATTGAAAAATAAGAGAATACAAACTTAGGCTATAATAATCATATCATTTAATAAAAAGATCCATGTCTCAAATAAAATATAGAAAATAGCACCGAGCTCAGAAAATTCCTAAAAATGTCTGTTGGAACCGGGAGATCGCCATTTTCAGCTGAAAAATAAAAGAAGAAAAAATTAGGCTATAAAAATCATAAGATTTAAAATAAATATTACATCTTAAAGAAAATGTAGTTAATAGCGCGGAGCTCATAAAAATCCCGCAAAAACATCCGTTGAAACCGACAGATCACTATCTTTAACGAAAAAAATAAGAGAAGACAAAAATTAGGCCAAAAAATCATATCATTTAATAAAAATATCTATATCTTCGAGAAAATGTTGAAAAATAGTCGCAAACTCAGAAAAATCTACAAAAATGTCCATTGGAATCGAAAGATCGCCATTTCAACTGAAAAATACGTAAAGACAAAATTAGACTACAAAGAGTATATCATTTGATAAAAATATACATATATTCAAGAAAATGAAGAAAATAACACCGAGCTCAGAAAAATCAGCAAAAATGCCCGTTGTAACTGGGAGATCACCATCTTCAACTGAAAAATAAGGGAAGACAAAATTAGGTTATAAAAATCCAATAATTTAAAATAAAGGTACATATCTTACAGAAAAAATAGAAAATAGTACATGGATAAAAAAATTAACAAAAATGTCTGTTGGAACCCGAAAGATCTCCATATTCAACTGAAAAATAAGAGAAGACAAACTTAGGCTTTAAAAATCATATCATTTAATAAAAGATACAAATCATCCATAAAATTTAGAAAATAGCAATGAGATCAGAAAAATCCGCAAAAAATTCTGTTGGAAACAGAATATCACCATCTTCAACTGAAAAATAAGAGAAAACAAACTTAGTCTATAAAATCATATCATTCAATAAAATGAACCACATCATCAATAAACTGTAGAAAATATTCCTGAGCTTAGAAAAATCTGCAAAAA
>CM061136.1:67957742-67981572 GCA_030789695.1 Scilla litardierei
CTGTCATCTTCGCATCAGTCGACTGATATTTCAGATTTCTGAGGGAGCAAAATGAGCCAACTCTCTATTATTTTGACATTTCTGCAGCAGGCGACTGAAGAACAGAAAACAGTCGCCTGTGGGTCACACAATCGACTGTGATATTTTCAGACAGTCGCTTGTCCCCGTTTGGAAGCAGTAAGAATTTTCTGCCATCAGTCGACTGCCATTTATTCGACAGTCGACTGATCGGGGTTTTCGGCTGCAATCTGGGTTACGAGAAACGGGGTTTTCTTAACCCAATTCCTCTCCAGTTGCTGTGAATCGTTGGATGAGGAGGATGGATGAGATGTAACCCCTAGGGGGTATAAATTACTACTATTCAGATGTAATAAGAGAGAACGAAAATAGAACTTAATTTTTGCTATTTTTAGGTCATCTTCTTCCTTGAGAAGGGGATTATGTTTTTTTTGAGAGTTCTGAGTTTTCTGATTTCGTTTTTGCTACTGCTGAAACTGATTGCTGATTGAAGAAGCTTGTATGTTGTGACAAATCTCCAACTCTCTTTCTAAGACATACTTGCTTTCATCCTTTGCATAGAAGTATGTCCACTTTCATGAATGTTGATTTAGTCTTTGATATGTTAGGCTAGATTCATTGTGTGGGTGTTTTGGATTGATGTAGAATGTATTGTGTTACGCATATTTGACCGAGGCCCATAAAGCACGAGCCCAAGAGCCTGACTACTGGCCAAAAGCCCATCTGCGTCCTCAAAGCCCATTCGACAAAGGCCCTGCAAGGGACCTCCTCGAACGTTGATCCGACCCAGCCCCAATAACCCGTTGGTCGCTCGCCCACTCCTGCGAAAACCACTCCCCCGGACGCGCGACCACTAAATAGCGATAATGGGGAGGTGCTGGCATGGCGGAGAGAACGGCGGCGAGGGGGGACCGATGGGGCACGATCAGTGGCGAGCGTGGGACGTGGGCCGAAGGTAATCAAGCAAGAGCTCTATAAAAGGGCCAGGAAGACGACGAAGAAAGGGACCGCATCTCAGGTAATAAAACCTAAGGTACTCCATCAACGACCTCGTTCCCCCAATTCATCTCCTTCCTCCCCCGCTCGCGCCGAGAGACGCCGTTACGATCTCCTCACGAGTCGGACCGTCTCCGCCGGGCCCCCTTTCTCAGATCTCTATCTGACTTAGGCATCAGAGGGGATTTGGCCGGAACCAAGGTCCGGCCCCCTGACGAGTGTTCTCGTCTGCGCAGGTGGACAGCAGATCAACGGGCCGAGGCTACCCCTCGCCCCTCTCCGACCACTCGATCAACCGGACAGTGAGGCTTCCCCTCACCGTCAGCCTACCGTGGCCGAGCACGTCCTGCCGAGGCCGAGCGTCCTAATCGGGTCCGAGACTCTCCCTCGCCACCCGTCGGCCGTACATCTACCCGGGCGACTGAGGCTACCCCTCGTCCCCCTACCAGCCGAGGCCGAGCACACCTGTCCGAGGCCGAGCATCTCAACCAGGGCCGAGGCTTCCCCTCGCCCCTTCTACACCGATTCGAAGCCCCCGAGGGACCCAAAGCGGGCCCCTTGACCACGTTGACCGGGTTCTCCGCGGTCAACGCTTTGTAGTGAGAAAACACTCTGAAACATCTGGTGCCGTCTGTGGGAACCGAAGATCATCCCACGAAGCAGAAAACCGCACCAACAATGGCACGAGCCAGCAATGGAAGGAAGCGCATGACCCCCATCCCGGAGGAGGAGAACGGCGCATCCAATGGCAACCCCGGGGACACGCACGTCGACGGCCACCCCGCCCACTCAATTGAAGAGACCGGCGGCTCAGAACTAGCCACCCAGGGACAGCTCCGTGCCCTGGCTCAGGAAACCAACGCGAGCCTCCAGACGTTGGTCGCGACAGTACAGCAGCTTGTCGGCTCCGCGCCGACCGACGGGGGCGCGTTGAACGATAGCCACCGATGGGCGGGGGGTCCCCCGCACTTACGGTCCGCGGTGGTCGACGACTACGGGACCCAGAAACCGAACGCAGAGCGTCGGTTCACGCGGTCCGGCTCTCGTCAGGCGAGGTCACGTGCCTCCTCGCCCTATCGCGAAAGGAGCCGGAGAGAGACTGAAGGGACGAACGGCGAATCGATGACGGCATCGTCTCGTCGATCACGGTCGTCCCACCGCAGGAGAAGCGAACGACACCACTCGAGAGACCGATCACGGCGGAGCAGGAGCTCCCGTAGGAGGAGTCGGGAGCGTCGGGTCAGCCCGACCCCCAGCGTGGCGAAGGCTGCGGAGCCGGCCCCACCGGCGCCGGTGCTACCTCCACCCCCACTCGAGCCGGAAACAGGCGAATACCGCATCCCTGGAGGCATCCACGGGGACCGGTGTCCCTTATCGCGGAGAATAACCGACGCCCGGGTCCCCTCTCGATTCAGGATCCCGGTGCTGGGAAAGTACGACGGAATAGGAGACCCGGCACACCACGTGATGGATTACGAGGGGGACATGGCCTTCCAGGGAGCTAACAATGACCTGCTCTGCCGGGGCTTCTATTCAACTCCCAGGGGAGCGGCGAGGATCTGGTACCACCGCCTGCCCGGCCGCTCCATCGACAGTTTCGAGCAACTCGCCCAGTTGTTCTGCAAGCAGTTCATGGCGGGGAGGCTGATCAAACCTGGTCCCGAACATCTGTTCAACATAGTGCAAGGCCCGACCGAGCCACTCCGACAGTTCATGCGCCGCTTCAATGCGGAAAGGCTGAACGTGAACAACCCACCCGACCTGGTGGTCCAGACGGCTCTTAAGAAAGGGCTTCGCCACAGGGGCCTCAAGAAGTCCCTACACACCGACCCCCCGAAGGACCTCCCCGGGATCATGGCAAGGGCCGAACACTTCATGCTGACTGAGGAGGCCTTGGCCGAGGATGCAGGAAAAATCGCTCGAGGGACCAAGCGTGGCGACGGCGGACGAGCTAGCCCCGAAGGGTACCGGACCGAGAAGAGGCAGAGGAACAGGCAGCGGGGAGAAAGCATGAGGGATACCACCCCAGACGCCATTCTCGCCCAAGTACAGAAGGAAGAGCGAGCTGATCGCCCTCCACCGAAGGCTAAAAGAGGCGGGAAGAACCGGGAGAAGTACTGTAAGTACCATAAGGACGATGGCCATGACACGGAAGATTGCTGGCATCTGAAGAAAGACATTGAGAAGCTGATGAGCCGAGGGCACGCCAGGAATCAGGCCGACGAGCCGGCCTACGGAGAAGGGACCTCCACGCAGCCAGACAAGGGGAAGAAGATCAACACCCTCCAAGGCCCCCTCCGCATCATAGAGTAAGCAGGCAACGTCTCTCCCCCGGTGGCAGCCTAATATGAGGGAGTTATCTAGTTTTACATCCCTCCGCTTAAGCTTCATTTCCCTTTTTCCGTTTCCTCCAGATGTACCGGTCCGACAGGACTCATGAGAGTACAAACGCATTCTTTTTATTGTCTTTACTTAAAATCCCTACGGAGTCGACATGTCGCCAATAACGCAAAAGGCCGGGGACCACCGCCTCACTGGAGGAGGAAGAGGAACTTTACCCTCGCCGACCGTCTCCGGCACTCATAAGTCTGGGGGCAATTCCCCTGGCAGACGCGGATGCTGACCGGTTCTAAGCCGAGGAGCTTTGCCCTCGCCGACCGACTCCAGAGCTCATAAGTCTGGGGGCGATTCCCCCAGCGGACACGGATGCTGACCGGTCCTAAGCCGAGGAGCTTTGCCCTCGCCGACCGACTCCAGTGCTCATAAGTCTGGGGGCAATTCCCCCAGCAGGCACGGACGCCGACCGGTCCTAAGCCGAGGAGCTTTGCCCTCGCCGACCGACTCCAGTGCTCATAAGTCTGGGGGCAATTCCCCCAGCAGGCACGGACGCCGACCGGTCCTAAGCCGAGGAGCTTTGCCCTCGCCGACCGACTCCAGAGCTCATAAGTCTGGGGGCGATTCCCCCAGCAGGCACGAACGCCAACCGGTCCTAAGCCGAGGAGCTTTGCCTTCGCCGACCGAATCTAGTGCTCATAAGTCTGGGGCAATTCCCCCAGCAGGCACGGACGCCGACCGGTCCCAAGCCGAGGAGCTCTGCCCTCGCTGACCGACCCCTGCGCTCATAAGTCGGGGTAGAATCCCCAACGCCAGTTTTGTCCATTCCCAAGCCAAGAACAAGGCGACAACGCAAAGCACACAAGAAATCCAAGTAAGTCGATTTCGTTTATAATAGTTAAACCGAGTACAAAAATGCGTCTTATTTACAGGGGATCAAGGCGAAGGAAACACCCTACAAACAATCTACTCACGACAAATGACAGAGTTCGACACCGACAAAGGAAAATTGGTTGACAAAAGACCTGGAGTAGGTGACCCAAGCAAACGGCCATGCAACCAGCAATTGTTGGCCGCGGGGCTGAAGGAGATGGCCAGGGATCCATTTCAAGTAGACTGGCCCAAAGCGAAGCGGATGCTTAATAATTTTGGGGATAAGGCCAGGAGGGACGGCTTAGGGGGCCCGGGCTCGAGAGGACACATCCTCGGGCACTTCGCCCTGCTCGGAGCGAGGGGACTCGGCTGGCGGAGGGGCTTCCCGAACACGCTCCGCACAGTCCCGGAAGGAAGACTGGACGACTTCGACGATCCGGGGGGCGATGATGTCTACATACTTACCGAAGGCCTCCCGGAGAACCTCGAAGATCTTCTTCCCCAGGGTCTCGACGACGCCTTTCTCCACCTCCTCCGCGAGCCGCGCCACCTGGCGCCGATCAGACAACTCCCTCTGAAGTTCCTCCCTCTCCAGGCGGAACGACTCCGCTGCTTCCTCAGCTGACTGACGAGCATCCCCCAGCTTTCCCTCGAGGTCACCCACTTGTCCCTCCAACGCAGCCACACAGAGGGTGAGGCGCCGAGACTCCATCTGGGCCTCCATCATGGCCACCTCGGCCGCCCCGGCCCGCTCCTGAGCCCTCATGGAGGACTCCTCCAGCTCCCTCAAGCGGACGGCTCGGCACTGCAACTCCACAGCGAGCGCTGAACCCTGAAGAGACGAGACATGGGCTAAGAAGAGGATAAAGAGAAAGAGAGGATAGCAAGATAACCGAACCTGTTGAAGGATCCAGACCAAGGAATCCGACATCTTGTCGGCCGGGATCTTCTTGAGGAGGCTGCGGTCCCGGGGAGGGACGGAGACCTCGGCAACCTACTGGGCCACGGCTCGGTCAGTAAACATCGAACTCCCAGGGACGACGATCGAAGCCAAGTCGCTCGCCAACAAGGCCCCGACCCCTGGTGATACGGGCGAAGACGCTGCGAGGGGGGTGGCTGGCAAAGCTGTCGAAGGATCCTCGGCGGTCGCTACGGGAAGCGCCGAACCTGCCGGACCAGAGGGATCTACGTCCTCCTTCCTCTTCTTTCCACCGTGGGGCTCCGAAGGCGCCGGAGGGGAACGCTTCCGCCTCGCACCGTCTTCGCCCCCCGGAAGGGGATCGCCAAAAGAAGAGGCGGGAGGCACGGCCACCACCTTACCCACGGAAGGCTCGGCTCGGCGCACTTCCTCCTCGACGGTCCTCCGAGGCGCCCTTCCCGAGGTACTACCTCGGCTCCGAGCGGCTCCACGACGGATCAGCTCGTCGACGTCACGAACGAATTCGCGGCCGGCCATCCCTGCAAAGGAGACCGAAATTAGGATGAGTCATAGGGCAATCCGGGGATGAAAAAGCGACCTACCCGGAGACCACAAGATGGCCTTCAGGAGTAGATCGTCAAGCAAAGACCAGATGGACTTCATTTCCAAAGGAAGAGCCAACAGAAGCGCAGCGGCTGCCCGGTCGGTGTCTGAGAGAACTAACGACGGGCGAGGATGGACAGAACTGCCCCAGCTTGTTAGAATCTGGGCCTCACCCAAGAAGACCACGAAAACATAATCCAAGTTCCAATCCCCTGACCAGCGGGGTAACCCGATTAGGCATTCCCTCTGCGAACGAGCTCGGAGTAGCAGCCATGACCCTGGACCGACCGTCTGGACCTGGTAAAAGTGGAAGAGAAGGGGAAGAGTCGGCTCCAGACCACGGGTATAGCAGAGCGTTACGAAGCTCGTCAGTACCGCGATCGAACACGGGGCGAACTGACACAGGGACACTGTGAAATGTTCCATGACCTGGATGAAGAAAGGATGGAGCGGGAAGCGAAGACCCAGGCGGAACATCTCGACGTAGACGCCGACCTCATTGCCCCTCGGAAGGCAAACCCGCTCGTCGACAAATGGAACCCGAACCTCGTATGGAAAGCAGAGATATCTTTCCCGGATCTCCGCGGCCACCGAAGGAGGGGTCCTCGACGGCGTGCGAAGGACAACCGGGGGCACATTAAGCCGTACGGCGGCCGACGCCACGTCGTCACGGGCGTAGTCTGGAAAAAGTTTCTCCTTCCCCTTATCCTGAAGAGAACGACTCCCGGCGGGGGAACCTGATCCCCCTAGCCGGGGCTCACCCCGCCTGGACTCCGAAGGATCCCTTGCCCTTCGACCAGAACCGCCTATCCTAAGGGCAGCCATAAGGTGAAAGCGAGAGAGAAATTACCTTTTTTCGACTAGTCTGAAGAAGGCAAGGAAGCGAAGGCGGCAGGAAACTCCGAGTTGTGGAAAGCTTTGAATACCGGGAGAAGCAAGAGAGAAATGAAGATCAACGCGGCTGAGGATTTTATATACCGGGCGCAAGGGTGAATTCGAAGCGGCCGACAAGTACGCAGAGCGGGCTTCGAATGACTGGCGGCGTTTTGAAACCAGCGCCAGTCGAAGTCCAATCGATCCGCCTCATCATGACCCGCATTTATGGCCTCGCCTAGATTGAAGCGCCGCTCGGAATCTCAGGAGACACAACGGGCGATCTGGGCGAGCCGAGGCTGATCGACCCCACCAATGGCGGCTCACGAACCCTTCGGCTTCTCGAACTCAAGGCGACTCCGCGAGCGGCGGGGATAGGCTTGCCGCTACACGTGGCAGCATCCGAAGGCCGACGGCGCTTCGGGACCCGCGCCTTAAAAGTATCGAACGGGCCAACTCATGATGACGACTAATAAATGAGTCGGCATCGACTGGCGAGCTCGTCAAAAACGGCAGAGGTCACATCGGCCGAGCCGAACCGGCCGAGGCCGATCAACCCGACCGATGGGGGCAATTGTTACGCCTATTTGACCGAGGCCCATAAAGCACGAGCCCAAGAGCCTGACTACTGGCCAAAAGCCCATCTGCGTCCTCAAAGCCCATTCGACAAAGGCCCTGCAAGGGACCTCCTCGAACGTTGATCCGACCCAGCCCCAATAACCCGTTGGTCGCTCGCCCACTCCTGCGAAAACCACTCCCCCGGACGCGCGACCACTAAATAGTGATAATGGGGAGGTGCTGGCATGGCGGAGAGAACGACGGCGAGAGGGGACCGATGGGGCACGATCAGTGGCGAGCGTGGGACGTGGGCCGAAGGCAATCAAGCAAGAGCTCTATAAAAGGGCCAGGAAGACGACGAAGAAAGGGACCGCATCTCAGGTAATAAAACCTAAGGTACTCCATCAACGACCTCGTTCCCCCAATTCATCTCCTTCCTCCCCCGCTCGCGCCGAGAGACGCCGTTACGATCTCCTCACGAGTCGGACCGTCTCCGCCGGGCCCCCTTTCTCAGATCTCTATCTGACTTAGGCATCGGAGGGGATTTGGCCGGAACCAAGGTCCGGCCCCCTGACGAGTGTTCTCGTCTGCGCAGGTGGACAACAGATCAATGGGCCGAGGCTACCCCTCGCCCCTCTCTGACCACTCGATCAACCGGACAGTGAGGCTTCCCCTCACCGTCAGCCTGCCGTGGCCGAGCACGTCCTGCCGAGGCCGAGCGTCCTAATCGGGTCCGAGACTCTCCCTCGCCACCCGTTGGCCGTACATCTACCCGGGCGACTGAGGCTACCCCTCGTCCCCCTACCAGCCGAGGCCGAGCACACCTGTCCGAGGCCGAGCGTCTCAACCAGGGCCGAGGCTTCCCCTCGCCCCTTCTACACCGATTCGAAGCCCCCGAGGGACCCAAAGCGGGCCCCTTGACCACGTTGACCGGGTTCTCCGCGGTCAACGCTTTGTAGTGAGAAAACACTCTGAAACATATTGATTTCTTTGCTAATGTTAATTTCCAGCACCCCTTGTTAATCCATGTTGTTGGGTGAATTAAACTTATGAGTAATTGGGTTTGATACTATCCATGGAGGAGCCGAAGAATGGTGGTGCTTCGTAATTGTTGCATCCATGTATCCAATGGGTATTGCATATCTTGAAATGAATGCAAGACACATTCAATCCATATTTTGTAATTTAGAAGTTTAATTCATCCATCAATTCAAATTGTTAATTGGGTTGTGACCCATCTATTGAATCGTGCATTAACCGAAAGGAGCCGCAGAACTGTGGTTGTGCGCTGCGCACCACAACCTATATGCACTACTCTCACATACCTTGAAATGGGTGTGAGAGTGATTCATGAGCTTCAATTAGGGGAAGAACCCAGTTAGCAATTACTTTTGGCTTACCCCATATGTGCTTAATTGAATTATTTCCCGATCCTCATACCTTGAAATGGATGAGAGGTCGAGTTATCATGGAATTAATATTTAGCCGAGCAATTGAATAATCCTACCGATATCCTCAACACCCGCACTCTTTCTCTTCCTTGCATCCAAACCTTAGGACATTACCCTAACTCTAGGGTGTTTAGATAAACCAACTCTCCAAACAATCATTCACCCCCATAGGGTGGTAAGAATCCTCAACCATTCTTTACATGCTCTAACTATTTGTGTGAATTTGCAGATTAGTTCCGTCTCTGTGGATACGATCCCGTACTTACCGGGTATATTATTTGCCGACCTCGTACACTTGCGAGTATCACCTTTCTGGTAGAGTCAAGCAAATTGGCGCCGCTGTCGGGGACGGCGTATCTTCATTTCACAATTTGGTTTTTGTTGTGAAAATTTGGTGAGATCTTTCCATTCTGCTATTTAAATTCATTGTGAATATCCGAGTCTGTTTTTCGACTTTTATAATCGTTGAAACCATAAAAAAATTAGGCTAATTGGAAAGTTTTGGCTTGAACTAAATTGTCTTGTTTATGTGGTTAAGGACTCCTCGAACACATAGACTAGTAAGAAGCATAAACATGGCCGATAACAATACCAACACCAACGGTAATGACAACACCAATCATAGTGAGGACGATCACTCTCAACATGAGGGTGATCGAAGTTTGAGATATGTGTTGAGACCGAATAGGTTAGCTGCCGGCTCATGCATTGTGCTTCCCGCCGATGCGAATTCTTTTAGCCCAAGACCTGGGATATTTCAAATTCTTCCCACTTTTCATGGTGTAGAGAAGAAAAACCCTTATCTACACATAAAGGAGTTTGAAGATGTATGCCTCACATGTTCTGATGGGAAGGCAAGCAATGAAACCATTTATCTAAAAATGTTTCCTTTTTCTTTAAAGGATAAGGCTAAAAATTGGTTTAATGATATACATCCTCATACTATTAACTCCTGGTTAGCAATGAAAGCTGAATTTCTGAAAAAGTTTTTTCCCTTGCACAGGACTCAAGGATTAAAGCGGCAAATGGCAAAATTTTCTCAGAAGCCAAACGAAAGCTTTGATATCACTTGGGAAAGGTTCAAGGAGCTGCTACTAGCATGTCCACACCATGGATTTGATGAATACCGTCTCATCGGTTTTTTTTACGACGGACTCATCCCATCTATGAAGCAATTCGTGGAAATGATGTGCAACGGGGAATTCTTGGATAAGACACCAGAGGAGGCATGGGACTACTTAGAGTCCATAGCTGAGAATGCACGAAGTTGGGAGGCGACTCTTGAAGCTGAGAGAAGAGAATTACCTCAACCTTTGGCCCGTGGAGGTCTCCTTACATTGACCCAAGAGGAAATCTTAGAAGCAAGAATGGAGGTCATCATTTGCAAGAGACTTGAAGGGTTGCAGTTGAAAGGAGTGAAGGCCGTGACGGTTGGTAATGAAGGGCTATGCAACCTTTGCAGTAGCGCAGACCATGGTATTACTCAATGTCCTAACTTATCGCTAGCATAGGAAGTACTTCAAGACCCCACTCAAGTGAATTATGTGGCGAATTCCAACCAAGGGCAAGGGTACCACAATTCCTATAATCAAGGCCCGAGTTGAAGTAATAGCCCGAACTTGAATTGGGGATCCCAACGACAACAACAAGCTCAACCATCATATCGTCCGCCCTTCAACAACAACAACAAGAAGAAGGCATCCAAATGAGGAGGGATTAAACAAGTGAGCCCCGAGTGCAATCTCTGAGTGACATATTGCAACAATTCATCCAAATGCAAACAACGCAAAATCAAGCAAACTTCCAACAATGGCAACAACTATAACAAACTCAGGCGCAACACCAACAACAATTTCAACAACTCAATGAGAATATGGCAAAGCTTGTAGCAACTCTAGAGAAGGGCAAGCTTCCGGCACAACCACTCCCCAACCCTAACGTGAATTCATCATCGGGAGGACCCAACGTCAAGTCTTGTCAAGCGGTGACAACCTTGAGGAGTGGTCGAAAACTTGAGAAGCCGGAGCCACCGAGATTCGAAGCAGAGATAGTAGTTATGGAGAATGAAGCTACCCCAAATGAAGATATGCAAGAAGAAATACCGGACAAAGGCAACCGTTTCGAAGAGGTCATCATTGAAGAGCCCGAGCCGTACATTCCTCCTGCACCTTTCCCTCAAAGGCTTCAACCTCCACAGAAAGATAAGTTCCAATTCGAAATCCACGAAATATTTCAAAAATGTCAAATTAATTTCCCTCTTCTTGATGCAATAAATCAAATTCCTGCATATGCTAAATTCTTAAAAGATTTATGCACCGTTAAGAGGAATGTTAGTGTTAAGAAAAAGGACTTCCTAACACAACAAGTTAGTGCTATTGTGAAACACAACACTCCTACTAAATACAAGGATCCCAGCTCACCTATAATCCCATGCATCATAGGAACCAAAACGATAGGTAAAGCCCTCCTTGATTTAGGTTCGAGTGTTAATATTTTGCCTTATGACTTGTACATACAATTTGGACTTGGAGAATTAAAATCCACACCCATTATTCTCCAATTGGCTGATAGATCCATCAATGTCCGTCCCCAAGGGTAGCATAGAGGACGTGCTCGTCCAAGTGGACAAATTTTACTACCTGGTGGACTTTGTTGTGTTGGACATTCTTGGACCTCAAACCAAAACACCAACCCCCATCATTTTAGGTAGACCATTCCTAGCCACAAGCAATGCTATAATCAACTGTAGGGATGGTCAACTTAAGATCTCTTTTGGCAACATGACCCTTGAAACATTTTCAATGCTTGTAAATTGCCATTGAGGAAGCTTGCATGATTGAGACTTTAGTTGAAGAGCATTTTGATACGGAGTTTGTTGAAGCGCTTGATTTTATTGATCATTTTTGTGAAAATATTGACACCGAGTGTTTTTCGCAGGAAGTTGGCACGGTGACTAAGTGGATGCCATCTTTTGAGCCGCTACCGTTGGACACACCTTGCCAAAGGCCATCAAAGCTGGAACACCCATCCTTGGATTTGAAGCCGTTGCTGCCATACTTGAAGTATACATTTCTTGGGGAATATGGCACATTCCCCGTGGTAATATCGTCTAAACTTTCCAATGAACAAGAAATGCAATTGCTAGATGTGCTTAAAACTCACAAGGGGACAATTGGTTGGACAATTGCCGACATTAAATGTATTGACCCCCTCATTTGTAAGCACCACATCTACTTATAGGATGACACCAAACCTACTAGAGAAATGCAACGTAGGTTAAATCCTAACCTAAAGGAAGTGGTAAAAGGTGAAATCCTTAAGCTTCTTGATGCGGGTATTATATACCCTATTACCGATAGTAGATGGGTTAGCCCCATTAAAGTTGTACCTAATAAATCGGGGCTAACGGTTATTAAAAATGAAAACAATGAGCTAGTCCCCATGCGAGCCACCACGGGATGGCGCATGTGCGTTGACTATAGGAAGCTTAATTCTAAGACCCGTAAAGACCACTTCCCTCTCCCATTTCTTGATCAAATCCTAGAGAGAGTGGCCAGACACGAATATTATTGCTTCCTTGATCGCTATTCCGGTTATTATCAAATTGAAATAGCACCCGAAGAACAAGAGAGGACCACCTTCACTTGTCCTTTCGGCACTTTTGCATTCCGGAGGATGCCATTTGGTCTATGTAATGCTCCCGCAACCTTTCAACATTGTATGCTTAGCATTTTCCATGATATGGTTGAAAAGATTGTGGAGGTATTCATGGATGATTTCTCTGTGTATGGTAGCTCATTTAATAATTGTTTATCTAACTTGGCTTTGGTGTTAGATCAGTGCATCGAGAAAAACCTTTTCTTGAATTGGGAGAAATGCCATTTCATGACAACCAAAGGCTTAGTCCTCAGTCATATTGTATCCAAGAAAGGTATGCACGTCGATAAAGCCAAGATCGAGGTAATAGAAAAGCTACCCACTCCTCGTTGCGTAAGAGATATTCGATCATTTCTTGGGCATGCAGGTTTTTATAGGAGGTTCATAAAACATTTTAGTTCTATATCTCAACCTCTTTGCATGCTTTTGAAAAATGATGTAGATTTTGCTTGGAGTAATGATTGTCAACTTGCTTTTGAGAAGTTGAAAAATTTGCTCACATGTTCACCTATTCTTCAGGTACCAGATTGGACATCACCCTTCAAAATCATGTGCGATGCTAGTGATTATGCGGTTGGTGCCGTGCTTGGACATCACAAGGGCAATGTCCCCGTGGTGATTTACTATGCAAACAAGAGCATGAATGAGGCTCAACGAAACTACACCACCACGGAGAAGGAGCTTTTAGCCGTTGTCTTCGCGTTGGAGAAATTTAGGAGCTACATATTGGGATTCCCAATTACAATCTTCACCGACCATGCCGCTCTTAAATATCTCCTTTCCAAGAAAGACGCTAAGCCTAGACTAATCCGTTGGATTTTTCTCTTGGAGGAATTCAACATCGCCATCAAGGACAAGAAGGGAGCAGAAAATCATGTTGTCGATTCCCTTTCACGGTTAACAATGAGAATGGATCCAGCAACCATCCCATTGAATGATTCATTTCCTGATGAACATCTTTTTGCGGTCTCCTACTCACTCCCATGGTATGCCGACATAATAAACTACTTGGTCACCGGTAAGACTCCTTCTACTTGGTCTCGCCAAGATTACAAGAGGTTCATCTTTGAGGTAAAATCTTTCTTTTTCGATGACCCTTACCTTTACAAGTATTGTAATGACCAAATAGTACGGAGATGCATAGCCGACCATGAGTTTAATAGTGTTTTACACTTTTGCCATGAAGGTGCGTGCGGTGGTCATTTTTCCGCCCAAAAGACCGTAGCAAAAATTCTACAATGTGGTTTCTATTGGCCTAGCATGTTTAAGGACACTTATACATATTGTAAATTCTGCTTAGCTTGCCAAAAGTTGGGGTGAATTACTATAAGAAATATGATGCCGCTAAACCCCATTCTTGAATTAGAAATCTTCGATTGTTGGGGCATTGATTTATGGGGCCATTTCCCCCATCCTTTGGGTACACATATATTTTGCTTCCTATAGATTATGTATCTAAATGGATTGAGGCTATTCCTTGTAGGACCAATGATGCAGCTATCGTGCTTAAATTCATGAAAGAGAACTTTTCGCACGATTTGGGATGCCAAAGGCTATGATACGCGACAGAGGGTCACATTTCTGCAACCGCCTCTTTGCAAGCTTAATGAAAAAGTTTGGGGTGAAACACAAGGTCTCCACACCATACCACCCCCAAACCAATGGACAAGCGGAGTTGGCGAATCGGGATATCAAGAACATACTCCAAAAGACGGTGAACCCATCAAAGAAAGATTGGAGTATGCGTCTTCCCGAAGCATTGTGGGCTTACCGTACCGCCTACAGAACGGTTTTAGGGATGTCCCCATATCGCTTAGTTTTTGGAAAATTTTGCCACTTGCCCATTGAGCTTGAACATAAATCCTTTTGGTCAATTAAAAATTTTAATTGTGAAATTGACACCTCTTCTCGTAAATTGCAGTAAGTGGAGCTCGAAGAGATAAGGAGAGAGGCATACAACAATTCTAAGCTTGTGAAGGAGAGGCTTAAATCCGCCCATGATCGAATCACCTTGAGGAGAGAATTCACCCCGGGGGAGAAAGTGCTACTTTATAACTCAAGACTTCATCTCTTCCCCGGAAAGCTTCGTTCGAAGTGGATTGGACCCTTCATTGTTCAGGAGGTGTTTCCACATGGCGCGGTGACCATTGCCAACCCGCGAAACAACAATGAATTTGAGGTGAACGACCAACGTTTAAAGCACTATCAAGAGACGTGGAGCAGAGATGAGTACACCATGGAACTTACGGAACCACCGCCGGGTGGAACCAACTAGGTGTGTTCGCTTCAAAACTTTCCTATCTAGTAATATGTAGTAATGAATAACTCTTGCTCAAGCTTTCTTATCCTAGTTTATCCACCTTCATGCATATACTTCATCACACCCTTCAAACATTGAGGACCATGTTCATTTTTAGTTGGGGGTGTGGACTAGGATATAGAAACTTCTTGAGCATCTTTTTATTATTTTCATCCTTCTTTTTGAATAAATAAAATAAAATAAAATAAATTTAAAAAGGGATTTCCATCCATCACCAACATTTCTGTAACCCATAGCTTTTTGTTGGACCCATTTGTTAAATGTGGTGATCCTTCCTAACTTTGGTAAAAATGTATTCTTGAAGTGGATTTTGGCAAATTAGGGTGTATTGTATCTCTATGTACTAAGGGCAATTAATTATTTCTCTACATGCTTACACTTGGCCCTTTAACTTGAAGCTCATGACAATTATCACCCATTTGAAACCCTATAGTGATGTAGAAACCTTGGTATCAACGATCAATTGATTAAGCTTTAGGAATTTTAAAATTTTGGCTAGGTTTATATTCATGGATCCCAAGATAGTGACTTGGAAGTTGGAGTTGCTCAAATGAATGCTATCAAATGCTACAATAATAAGTGCACTTGTGCACATTTGAATAAGGCATTAACTTTTACCATGGTACTTCGAATAAGGCAAAAATTGCCATGAAATTTGAGTAAATGCATAGATTTGAACCACAACTCATTTCCATGATCTTTTGAGGGAGCAAGTGTTATATCATATAAGCTCGAGAGTTTCTAAGGATCTTACATCATGAGATTGTAACATATTAAGGGATATACTAAGCTTAGGTGTGGATGGTGGAGTGTGTAAGAGGCATGAGGTTTTAGTCTTAGGAAAGAGTATATAGACTTGAGACCTTTGCCCTTATATATATGATTTCAACACCCTTTAGTAATGCCAATAATCCGATGGAATCAACATTGTATTTTGGGATTGGTCACTTATTTTGCTAGGTACTAGTAAAACGCTAGTTGGGGGTGTGATTATGAATAAATATTACATATTCTAACCTCATAATCGTCTCCTCTTGTGCATATAATCCATGGAATCATGCTCTCTTAACTACATTTCGCTAAATCAACATTTGTGAGCATATGATTTTATTCGTGCACAATTTCACTTCCCTAAGCATTATAAATGTCTATTATATTTATATGGATTTTTCTGGAATTTTCAGGTGTCCCAGAAGGGACTAAATCAACTCAAGAAGGGGAGTGAATAACAGGCGCCTGCTGAAGCAAAGACAGTCGCCTGAATACCCAACAGTCGACTGCCCAAATAATGGCAGTCGCCTACCTTTAAAGAATTGAAGCTGGAGAAGCTGAAGCCCAACTATAGTCGACTGTAAGAGGATTGCCAGTCGACTGTAATCTCATACAGTCGCCTGTCATCTTCACATCAGTCGACTGATATTTCAGATTTCTGAGGGAGCAAAATGAGCCAACTCTCTGTTATTTTGACATTTCTGCAGTCGCATGTGGGTCACACAGTCGACTGTGATATTTTCAGACAGTCGCATGTCCCCGTTTGGAAGCAGTAAGAATTTTCTGCCATCAGTCGACTGCCATTTATTCGACAGTCGACTGATCGGGGGGTTTCGGCTGCAATCTGGGTTACGAGAAACAGGTTTTTCTTAACCAGATTCCTCTCCAGTTGCTATGAATCGTTAGATGAGGATTTGGATGGATGAGATGTAACCTCTAGGGGGTATAAAACACTACTATTCAGATGTAATAAGAGAGAACGAAAATAGAACTTAATTTTTGTTATTTTTAGGTCATCTTCTTCCTTGAGAAGGGGATTAGGTTTTTTTTTTGAGAGTTCTGAGTTTTCTGATTTCGTTTTTGCTATTGCTGAGACTGATTGCTGATTGAAGAATCTTGTATTTGGTGACAAATCTCTAACTCTCTTTCTAATACATACTTGCTTTCATCCTTTGCATAGAATTATGTCCACTTTCATGAATGCTGATTTAGTCTTTGATATGCTAGGCAGATTCATTGTGTGGGTGTTTTGGATTGATGTAGGATGTATTGATTGCTTTGCTAATGTTAATTTCCAGCACCCCTTGTTAATCCATGTTGTTGGGTTAATTAAACTTATGAGTAATTGGGTTTGATACTATCCATGGAGGAGCCGAAGAATGGTGGTCCTTCGTAATTGTTGCATCCATGTATCCAATGGGTATTGCATATCTTGAAATGGATGCAAGACCCATTCAATCCATATTTCGTAATTTAGAAGTTTAATTCATCCATCAATTCAAATTATTAATTGGGTTATGACCCATCTATTGAATCGTGCATTACCCGAAAGGGGCCACAGAACGGTGGTTGTGCGCTGCGCACCACAACCTATATGCACTACTCTCACATACCTTGAAATGGGTGTGAGAGTGATTCATGACCTTCAATTAGGGGAAGAACCCAGTTAGCAATTACTTTTGGTGCACTCCATATGTGCTTAATTGAGTTATTTCCCGATCCTCATACCTTGAAATGGATGAGCGATCGAGTTATCATGAAATTAATATTTAGCAGAGCAATTGAATAATCCTACTGATATCCTCAACACCCGCACTCTTTCTCTCCCTTGCATCCAAACCTTAGGACATTACCTTAACTCTAGGGTGTTTAGATAAACCAACTCTCCAAACAATCATTCACCCCCATAGGGTGGTAAGAATCCTCAACCATTCTTTACATGCTCTAACTATTTGTGTGAATTTGCAGATTAGTTCCGTCTCTGTGGATACGATCCCGTACTTACCGGGTATATTATTTACCGACCTCGTACACTTGCGAGTATCACCTTTCTGGGAGAGTCAAGCAAATTGGGGGTTTTTTCCCCAGCGGGTCGGGTGTTCGAAAACCCGAACCGCAATGCAAAGCTCAAGCCCGAATGCGATATTGGGGGGTTTTCGTCCTGGGTTCATTTCCAGCGGGGGATCCAGCGTTTTACTGTTCTATTGGGACTAGGAGAGCCACATCTTCTTCTCCAAGGGCTAGGGCTTGGGCTTGGGCTTGGAGGGCATTGGAGGATAGGAAAGCTTGGAGGAGGAGCGAGAGAGGGGAAAGCTTGGGTTTCTAGGGTTTCTCTTGGTGATTTCTTCCCCTATTTTCTAACTATTGGTTTCTATTGAATTGAATGTATTTTTGAATGATTATTGAATGAATGTTAGAATCTTTTGATAGTTATTTAATTGTTAGTTTGTAATGAATGTTATTTGCTCTTCATTTATGATTATCAAGTTGCTTCTCATTATGAAGGCCTAGAGCCAATAGTTGTGGAATTGGGATTAGCTAGGGTTTATGAGATTGAATAGTAATTGCTCATTCCTTGTATTTAATTGGATTAGCATACCTTGAGATGGGTGCTAATAGTGTTGATTGATGGGTTGTGCCCTAGATTTAATTGATTCGTGCACCACTCTTGACGGGGCCATAGAAGAGTGGTGTACCTTAAGGGTCACACCTACGTGCACCATCCTTGCACCCTATTGACACGGACGCAAGGATTGACTCACGAGCTTAAGTTAGGGATTCCACTAATCAACACACGAATGAATCGTGCATTACTCTTGGTGGGACCGTAGAACGGCGGTGTGCCTTAAGGGCATTACCTATGTGCACAACCCCGCATACCTTGAAATGGATGCGAGGGTTGATTCATTTGGAATGAACCGATTGCTAATCAACTCATAACCCTAATGACATCCCATTCCACACACTTCTCCTTGCTTGACTAGCTCCCTACTTTGGTCTCCACCCTACCCACCTTGGGTTTGGCTCGATTGTCTCACCCCACACTTTCACTCACCGTACTCGTTAGTTTAGTTGGTTGTACCAACACTTTTAGCATTTCCTTAACCAACCGAGATTGTGAACGTGAAACGAATTGTCTCTGTGGATTCAACCCCGTACTCACCGGGATTATATTGCATTGACACTCCTACTCTTAGAAGGTGAGCGTGTGCATCCTACTTGGATTGTGCACGTTTCGCGGTCAATCAACTACACGTGTTGATTCAAGTGGAGAACTTTGTAATCAACAAATGTGAAGCATTGGCTTGAAGAACTCAAAGACTACATCAAACCTCAAGCTAATGGCTTCAACAAATGAATGGAGATTCAATCCAAAGAGAAGAAATGAATGGATGATTCAAAAGCTTCAAAGAACATCTTAAGGATCAAAGACTAGATGACGTTGGAGACATTCAAGACATACAACTAAAAGACTCAAGACCATGAAGAAGTAAGGATATCCATTGTAATCTTTAGTATTTACTTCTTTGTGAGTCTTAGAATGTTAAGCCTTGAATTAGAACTACTTAGAGGCACCTACACTACCTATACACATATTCGTATAGCCTCTAGTTGACCACATATGCTTCTAGGCTTTCAAAACTTGAATCTGAACTTTTGACTCAAAACAAGGGCCTGATGAAGGATCACCAGTCGACTGGTGTGCTCACCAGAGGCCTGGTTACCCTTCAGCAGTCGCCTGTTTAAAAAGAGAGCCGAAATCTGTTTGAAGCTGTATTCTGTTTTCTGACCAGTCTGCCTTTAAACTGATGCCAATTTTTCTGTAGTTAGAATTTTTCATCCAATCCACTTGTAGTAGTTAGCTAACTCACTAAGATTTTCAACCCAACTTGAATCACTCCAATGGATGTATGTAGTTCAAGTTACGCTATTTTCGTGAGCCGATAACAGATTTCCTGCACCTATCAGTCAGATTCAAAGTCCTGTCAGTTTTTTTGTAGTTTGAATTTTGTGTCCATTCAAATATCATTTGAAAGAAAATTTTGTTAGCTTTCCAACCCAACTTGAATCACTCCAATTGGATATCTGTAGTGGCATATATGGATGTTTTAGTGATCAGGTGTACTGAAAATCTACAGAATCTGCCCATCGAACAGCCGCCTGTTGTAGGTTCGACAGGCGCCTGCCCAGGTGGACAGTCGACTGGTCATCCTTCTACAGTCGACTGGTCATCCTCTGTCCTGCCATTGTTTTTCAGTTTATAGCCGTTGGCTAAGTGGACCAGGCGACTGTCCCCTCTTCTACAGGCGACTGTCCGAGTCGTTTTTAGCCCATTTCTAGCCGTTGGAAGATTAGTTTGTGGGTCCTTTTGCTTGGGGTTTTGGGTTTCCCTTGAGCTAATATATATAGGAGATAGGCTGAATATGTGAGAACTCTTTGTCCCTTAAGAAAACATTTCAAGTCTCATTTCAACCCTCTTTCTCCTCTCAAGTGCTCTCTAATTCTCTCTTGCCCTCTATACTCTAAAGCACACATCTAAGCCAGATTTGCTTTCATCTTTGGGCAAGCATCTCAAGTGATATCTCCTCCCTCATTGAGAACTTCACACACACACTCTCTCTCTCTCTCTCTCTCTCTCTCTCTCTCTCTCTCTCTCTCTCTCGCCTTCACAAGTATGTTCTTATCAAGGCATATGTGAGTGTATTTCAAGTTGTATATTTCATTCTCAGAACTTCTATTTTGTTAAGTACTCTCGGTTGGTGAGAGTGTTGGCTTGATCCCAAGTTGTGGGAGTCAAGGAAAGGATTTGCTCTCGGTTTGTGAGAGTGTGCTTAGTTCCAAGTTGTGGGATTAAGGTATTTGCGTGTTTCCAGGTTGTGGGATACACGGACATCGATTGTAGGTCGATTGCACTTGTTTGGGTTTCCACAAGTGGAATAAAGGGAAGCTCTAGTGATATTTACTAGAGTATCCGAGTGTGATCTCGGGTGTTGTTGCATTAGTTCACAGGTAACAAGTCTGGTTTGACTTGCGTGGCACCAAATCAGGATACATTGCATGTTTGCATTGCATTATCCATTGTGTTGTTGATCATTTCTTTAATTCTGCATTTGTTGGTTAATTAGGGTTTTATTTGACATAAATTCCTTATGATTCTATAAAACACTATTCACCCCCCTCTAGTGTTTCTTCCTCATGGCACAGGGTCCTTACAAATACGTCGTTCTTCGTGCGATGCTTTCAGTAGAGTACGTCGCCGAAGATCACGAACGATGAAGCCCATATCTCGGTCTTCCACGCCTCCAGCCTAACATCTGGTAGGGATCCGATCTTCAGGTAGGCGACAATCAGATTCATCCACGATCGCTTTTGGTCGATGCACATCAGTTCGCCCTCCTCAATGCTGGGCGCGTTATTAAGTTCTCAATGTAGATGGCTTTCCCAATTATTGACGAAGAAGATGAAGCCAGCTTTGAGAGGGCATCGGCACGGAGATTGTTCGACCTCGGCAGATGTTGGACCGTCGCTCTCCTAAATTTTAGGAGTTCAGCCCGGGTGAATTTCAGGTATCGCTTCATCAGTTTCTCTCTTGCCTCGAAGCTTCCTTCAATTTGCTAGACGACAAGCCTTGAATCATTGATCAACATCACATTCGTCGCTCCAAGCACCTGGCAGAGCGTTAGGCCATTGAGGGCAGCCTCGTACTCCGCCACATTGTTGGTTACCGAGAATTTGAAGCAGAGGGCGTACTCCAATAGGCTCCCCTTCGGAGTTTCAATTACAATGCCGGCTCCGCTTCCCTATGCTGTGGCCGATCCATCAACGTAGACGACCCACTGCTCACCATCGGACTGGGTGGAAGTAGAGGGAGGACTTTTTTACGACGAGCTGCTGGGGTGTCGCACCCAAGCAACTGTAGGGCGGGGCCTTGCCATTCTCTCCCATGGTGCACTCTACCACGAAGTTTGCTAGTGCTAGCCCCCTTGATCGCTGCCCTTGGTTTATAGATAATATCGATCTCACTGAGCTCGACACTCCAATTCAGCATACGGCCTGACCTCCCTAGCCTCCTCAAGTTCTTTTCCAGCGGCAAATTTGTGTAGACAAAGATAGTGTGTGCCTGGAAGTAGGGTCGGAGCTTCCTTGTCGTCAGAACCAGGCAGTAAACAATCTTCTCGATGGGGTCATAACGGGTCTCCGCATCTCGGAGCACCCGGCTGGTATAGTAGAACGGTCTCTGGATGCCCCCATCCTCCTTCACTAGGACCGATCTTATAGCTTCCTTAGTTGTGGTGAGGTAGAGGCCGAGCTACTCTCTTTCTTTGGGATTTGCGAGCAGCGACAGGATTTGCAGGTGGGCCTTCAGCTCGCCGAAAGCTTTTATGCAGGAGTCGTCCCACTCCACCACCTTCCTTATGCCCTTCCTCTCAGCGAGGGCTTTTTGGAGATTCTTGAAGTATGGGAGTGACCTCTCCGCAGACTTCGAACAAGAATCTTCCCAGTGCAACGATCCGTCCATTTCAGCCTCTACAGGTCCCGGATCTTCATTGGCTCTGTCATGTTGGTGAGGGCGACGATCTTGTCAGGGTTGGCCTCAATTCCTTGCTTGGTGATCATGAAGGCAAGGAACTTCCCCGACACGACGCCGAATATGCACTTGGCTGGGTTGAGCCGCAGGTTGTAGCATCACACTTTTTAAAATGTCTCCTCCAGGTCGGCGAGATGATCTTCAGCCCTTTTCGACTTCACCAACATGTCGTCGATGTAGACCTCCAGATTTTTGCCGACCGGGGATGGAAGATTTTGTCGACCATCCGTTAGTAGGTTGCTACGGCGTTCTTGAGTCCGAACGGTATTTTGGTGTAGCAAAATGTCACCCGGTCTGTGATGAATGACGTCTTCTCCTCATCATAGGTGGCCATCTATATTTGGTTATAGCATGGCATCAATAAAAGTTAGGAGTTCATACCCTGAGGCATTGTCCACCAGATGGTCGATTCTTGGCAGTGGGAAGCTATCCTTTGGGCAGACTTTGTTGAGGTCGGTGAAGTCCACACACATTCACCATTTGCCGTTGATCTTCTTCACCATCACCACATTGGCGAGCGAGCCAATCAGGATAGCTCACCTTTCTAATGAATCCGGCTTCAAGGGCCGCTCCACCTCTTTGCCCATTGCCCGCACTTTCTCTCTCCCAGTGCTCCGCTTCTTCTATCGAACCGGGCAGGCTTCATAGTCGATGTGCAGCTCATGGGCGATCACCACTTTATTGACTCCAGGCATGTCTGAGGGCGACCATGCAAAGATGTCAACATTCGCCCTGAGGAGGTTGATCAGCCCCGCCCTCAGCTTCACAGTTAACTTCGTGCCGATCGATACAGTTTTTTCTGCCTCCTCTGTCAGTAGCACCTCCTCTACGCCCTCCACCGGGGTTGGTCGCTGATGTTCCAAGTCCTCTCGACCGTCAAAGAGTTCGACCAATAGGACTTGCTCGGATTGCTTGTACTTGGTGGAGCCAACGTAGCAGCTTCGCGAGAGCCTCTGGCTTCCTCACACTTGTCCAACCCCATATGGAGTCTGGAACTTTATCATCTGGTGCAGAAGCAAGGGGAGAGCTTCGACAGCGTCATGTAAGGCCGCCCTATGATGCCGTTGTATGCTGAGGGGATGTCGACGACGAATTGCATCATTCGCATAACAATCCTTGTCCTCTTCCCCAGGATGACGGGCAAATCGATTGTTTCGACAATAGGCACCGAATGTCCAATGAAGCCAACAATCGGGCCCAAGCATGGTTTCAAGTCTACCGCGCCCAGTCCCATCTTCTGGATCGTCGACTAAAACAGTATGTCGCACAAGCTGTGGGTGTCGACCAAGAGCCTGCTCACAATTACCGGCCCGATGAGTGCTTCGATGACGATGGCATCATCATGTGGTAGCTCAATCCTCACCAGGTCGTCGTCGGAAAAGGAGATGGGGGTGGAGCTACCCTTCTTTTCTTCGCCCCTTCATCAGCACTCGCCATCATGATCTTCCTCTGCGATGTTGAGGTTCTGCCTGAGGCCGGCCCACCGCATATCACATCTATGCACATGATCGGACCAGTGATAGGATGGGCGGCTAGTTTGGTGTTCTGGGCCTAAGCCTGCTGGACAGGTTCCTTTGGAGTTTGCCCTTCTCAGCTCTGGCCCTCTTGATCGATGAACCTCTGAAGATGGCTACCCTGGATTAGCCATTCTATGTCCTTTTTCAGAGAAAAGCAACTGTCAGTGTTGTGGCCGTGGTCGCGGTGGTATCGATAGTACTTCTGTGCATTACGTTCGTTCGACTTTTCCCTCATCTCCGGGGGCGGATCTTTGAGAAGTCTGCCCGTCTTGGTCGATGCCATCACATCGGCCAGCGGGGCATTGAGCCTTGTATAATGCGCCTTCTCAAACGCTCTTTCAGATCCGTTCT
>CM061136.1:67982072-68007073 GCA_030789695.1 Scilla litardierei
GCAATGAAAGTTCTCTAGTTTGACAGTTCTTGGTCCACTGGTTCAGCTATCTCAACTAGTCCTCCTGGTGATACAGCTCAGGATCTGACATACATCCAAAAACATGAATGTAAGTCAGCAAGGGTCTGCAAGTAGATGTTAGAACCCAAGGCAAGGTATACAAATTTATACTGGATTTAAGAGACAATTAAAGAATTAAACGGGATAATGACAACAAGTTTAAACATGCTGATTAAGAATAATGAAGTAAAGTAAAGTACATCCTAGCATGCAGTTCTAAGTAGTTTAACAAGTAAGGTGAGCAATTATGACATGTCAGTTATAACGAAGTAAAAAGTAACACTATAACATGGCAATCCTGATGTGCGAGCAAGTAACACGATTATTACAATTACAATGCAATGCTTTCTATCATGCATAGGGTTCTCGCCTTTAGGTCGTGATGAGTGGGTTGTTCTTCACACGGGGGCCTACCGTGTTTGGCGATAACCCACCGCATACGGGTGGTGCCCTTGAAGAGAGTGCCCCGTCATACGCCTAGTAGCCGCTCAACCCTAACCCTACCCAAGAATGTTGTGCTGGACACGAGCCAGGCGCTAAACCGATATATACTGGAACACGAGCCAAACTAGTCATATGTGACCCTATTGGAACACGAGCCAGACTAGTCACACATGACCGACGGAGTAGCCATAGTACAAGCACGAATTCACGAATTTGCCAACTCACATGACATCACGCGAATCACGATTTCTCCTTCGAGGCGCACGATTTCTCGATGTCTCATGCTAGTTAATTATTTCAAGGCATGCAGCAATTAAATAACATAATCATTTATTTCCATACAGTATTTTCTAAGTTACAAGAGTATCGAAAACATAATTCGCAATAATTTAGCAAATAGGGTGAACATGTGATTTTAACTAAAAACGAACAGAAAGTTGATTTTTCTTGTTATTGTTCTAAACTAAGTTATATCAAGTTATATGCCATTGGATCACATTTTTAGCCACGGATGTCATGGTAGTGATTTCACGCGTCATTTCACGTGCAGGTTTTGAGTTATACAACTTTACGTACAAAAGACTAATTTAACATCCAACTTCAAAAATACACTATAAATTGTATACTTGCCTGATTTCTGTGATTTTGGTGACGTTGGGTTCGTCTCGACGGGTACTACGTGTCGGTATGTCCGGTTTTTGGTTTCGGTTAAACAAATCTATGAATTAGATTTTTCGTGAATGAACACAATATTAAAATAATTCCTAACTTGGGTTCATTTGATTTTATCGGGTTCTCTGGCTAGGGTGATGTTTATATTATGTTAAATCAACTTGATACACCTCATTTTATTCTAATTATTAACCTAACGTTGTTTAACAATTATTAACACGCTGGAATTATAACAAGTTAATGTTCAAATTAATATTAATACCATATTAATACCATTCTTACCTAAAGCTAATGGTGTGGTTAACATCATGTTTAATATTACATTCAATACCCAATAGCAATAATGCCCCAAAACACAATAATCTTAAAACCCAATGGGCTAACCCAATACCCAATAAGAAACTTAAACCCAACAGGAGTTAAAACCCAAACAAGATAACTTTAAACCCAAACCCAATAAGAAACTTTATACCTCTCTCTTATCTTTTATTTCCTTTCATTACTACTACCTTCTTTCTTTACTCTTTCTTTTTTTGTTGTAGAGGCTATCCCTCTTCTTCTGTCTTCGTTCTTCTCTTTTCATTTTTGTTTTTTTCGTTGTTACAGCAAACCGAAGGGAACTCACGCACTCTGGCAATGGCAAGGCCACACACACGGGGAGAGGGACTCATGGCGCACGCTCGGAGAGCTACTGGCGGTCGGCGACGGCGGCTTCCGACCAGGCGGCGGTGGCGGCGCCCTCCAACGCTGGGGCGGCAGTGCAGTGGACCTGCGGCGGCAGGTAGAGGCTCCAGGCGACGGCCTCCGACGCTGTAGGGGGCTGGGTTGCACGCAGGTGGAGGGAGGTGCCGGCCTAGGGTGAGTGAGGAGGAGGAAGATGAAGATTGAGGATGAAGGGGGGGTTTTGATTTTGTGTAGGAATTTAAACTTGTTTTTAGATCTGAAATCTCTTGTTTCCCCTCTTCTAATTTCAGTTTGAACTTTTGGGTATTGGATTTGTTTGATTTTGGTTTGAGGATTTGTGTTTTTGGTTGATGGATGATTGAGGGACTGATTTGTTTTGAGGGAAATTGGGTTGATGAAGCTCGATGGAGGATTTTGCAGTAGATGAAGAGGTGTGTTTGCGGTGGAGTGTTGATGTTGTGGTTTCCTCTACCCAATTTGGGAGAAAGGGCTCCGATGAAGCTGCTGTTAAAACAGTGAAGTAGGAGAGAACATCTTGATGGAATGGGGTTGGCAGTGGGGGAGAGAATGAATTGGGTGTTGGATCTCACCGGTTTCATTCGGTGGGATTCAATAGGGGTAGAGTTAGGTTTAATTAGGGTAAAGTTAATTAGTAAAAGTAAATGATAGTTAAAGTAATTAGCAAGAAAAATAATTAGTAAGGATTACATGGTGAAAGGTAAAAGTAATTACTAAATGTAATTAGTGATTGGTAAGAGTAATTAGTGATTAGTGAATAATAAAACTATTTAGTAAAACTAATTAGTAAATGTAATTAGTAAAAATATTTGGTAGACGGTAGAAAGGTAAACGTAATTAGGGAAGAGTAATTTATTTAAACACTAAAATACCGATTTTCACAACCTACTCTGAAAATTTCGAAGATGCCATGAGTTCGTATCCTCGCGAGAAGTACGAATACAAAGTCCATTTTAAGATCGTATTTGCATCAAATTCATATACGATAATACGTAAAAATATTTAAACTCAAAGTCATATTTTAAAATTGTATAAACTATTTTTTTCAAATCCTTCAGACGTATTTGAATCTTTTTTAATAGTAATACGTAAGAGACGTAAAATGTGGAAATACGTGTATTGCTAGATACGGGTCATTACACCCTACCCACCTTATAAAAAATTTCGTCCTCGGAATGTCTCAAGATTTGGGTTCATTAAACAGATTTCGATTATGCACCTTATCGTATTTCTACTCTGGCCTGAAATACTTCTAGATGAAGTAATGAAATTGGTTAGGAAAAGACCAGTGATGTGGTTATGATTAAGTTTCAAAAAAGGTTCGGATGACTAAGCACCATCGATGGCCTTAACCGTTAGTGGGCAAGTGAAAAGACTAGGGACGGATACCCAAGATGTGTAGGGATGATAATGAGTGATGAATAAAAATGTGTGTATGTATACACTTACAACTGCAACTCTCATATTCTAACATAATGCACGCTAAACCTGTAATCTCAATCAAGTATTCCTCAAATAACTCATCACTACTCGTATCATCACCGAATCATGTTACAACTATAAGCATATCAGAAAACTTAGCTACAGATCCGACCTTATCGTTCGAATTCTAACTCAAGGTTCTTGCTTCACAATAATCAATACTTTATACCAAATAATCTTTGAAGGAAAAACACTAAGTATCATCAACCAATACCATTTGCAAATTTCTTCACCCTTCACTTGTTATTGATATCAGAGCAATATCATCTCCTGTGAAATCTCTAATGTATAGTTCGTCTGTAGCCAAATTCTCCAAAATTATTTATTCTCCTAAGTGATCTTATCCATTATATATCATCACATTGTCCATTGCATAACCTAACTGGTAACACTACAATTGTGACCTCTCCCAACTCCAATCTTATCTTTATATCAAGCAATCAATATAATGATGATACACCAGTTGCAGATGTATGACGACCATTACAAATACGCCTAGTATACATCACTATTTACAATCAATAATTGTCCTGCTCCCAACACATCCTTCCTCGTGACAACTCATAAAGTTATTCACCATACTTAACAAAACACATCATTTCTCGATGTCTCACGCTAGTTAATTATTTCAAGGCATGCAGCAATTAAATAACATAATCATTTATTTACATACAGTATTTTCTAAGTTACAAGAGTATCGAAAACATCATTCGCAATAATTTAGCAAATAGGGTGAACATGCGATTTTAACGAAAACGAACAGAAAGTTGATTTTTCTTGTTATTGTTCTAAACTAAGTTATATCAAGTTATATGCCGTTGGATCACATTTTTAGCCACGGATGTCATGGTAGTAATTTCACGCGTCATTTCACGTGCAGGTTTTGAGTTATACAACTTTAAGTACAAAAGACTAATTTAACATCCAACTTCAAAAATACACTATAAATTGTATACTTGCCTGATTTCCGTGATTTTGGTGTCGTTGGGTTCGTCTCGATGGGTATTACGTGTCGGTATATTCGGTTTTCTGTTTCGGTTAAACAAATCAATGAATTAGATTTTTCGTGAATGAACACAATATTAAAATAATTCCTAACTTGGGTTCATCTGATTTTATCGGGTTCTCTGGCTAGGTTGTTGTTTATATTATGTTAAATTAACTTGATACGCCTCATTTTATTCTAATTATTAACCTAACGTTGTTTAACAATTATTAACATACTGGAATTATAACAAGTTAATGTTCAAATTAATATTAATACCCTATTAATACCATTCTTACCTAAAGCTAATGGTGTGGTTAACATCATGTTTAATATTACATTCAATACCCAATAGCAATAATGCCCCAAAACCCAATAATCTTAAAACCCAATGGGCTAATCCAATACCCAATAAGAAACTTAAACCCAATAGGAGTTAAAACCCAAACAAGATAACTTTAAACCCAAACCCAATAAGAAACTTTATACCTCTCTCTTATCTTTTATTTCCTTTCATTACCACTACCTTCTTTCTTTACTCATTCTGTTTTTGTTCTACAGGCTGTCCCTCTTCTTCTGTCTTCGTTCTTCTCTTTTCATTTTTGTTTTTTTCCGTTGTTGCACCAAACCGAAGGGAACTCACGCACTCCGGCAAGGGGAAGGCCACACACACGGGGAGAGGGACTCATGGCGCGTGCTCGGAGAGCTACTGGCGGTCGGCGGCGGTGGCTTCCGACCAGGCGGCGGCGGCGGTGCCCTCCAGCGCTGGGGCGGCGGCACAGTGGACCTCCGGCGGCGGGTAAAGGCTCCGGGCGTCGGCCTCCGGTGCTGTAGGGTGCTGGGTTGTGCGCAGGTGGAGGGAGGTGCCGGCCTAGGGTGAGGGAGGAGGAGGAAGATGAAGATTGAGGATGAAGGGGGGTTTTGATTTTGTGTAGGAATTTAAACTTGTTTTCAGATTTGAAATCTATTGTTTCCCCTCTTCTAATTTCAGTTTGAACTTTTGGGGATTGGATTTGTTTGATTCTGGTTTGAGGATTTTTGTTTTTGGTTGATGGATGATTGAGGGACTGATTTGTTTTGAGGGAAATTGGGTTGATGAAGCTTGGTGGATGATTTTGCAATAGATGAAGAGGTGGGTTTGCAATGGAGTGTTGATGTTGTGGTTTCCTCTACCCAATTTAGGAGAAAGGGCTCCGATGAAGCTGATGTTAAAACAGTGAAGTAGGTGAGAACAGCTTGATGGAAGGGGCTTAGCAGTGGGGGAGAGAATGAATTGGGTGTTGGATCTCACCGGTTTCATTCGGTGGAATTCAATGGGGGTAGAGTTAGGTTTAATTAGGGTAAAGTTAATTAGTAAAAGTAAATGATAGTTAAAGTAATTAGCAAGAAAAATAATTAGTAAAGATTAGATGGTGAATGGTAAAAGTAATTACTAAATGTAATTAATGATTGGTAAGAGTAATTAGTGATTAGTGAATAATAAAACTATTTAGTAAAACTAATTAGTAAATGTAATTAGTAAAAATATTTGGTAGACGGTAGAAAGGTAAACGTAATTAGGGAAGAGTAATTTATTTAAACACTAAAATACCGGTTTTCATAACCTACTCTGAAAATTTCGAAGATGCCATGAGTTCGTATCCTCGCGAGAAGTACGAATACAAAGTCCATTTTAAGATCGTATTTGCATCAAATTCATATACGATAATACGTAAAAATATTTAAACTCAAAGTCATATTTTAAAATTGTATAAACTATTTTTTTCAAATCCTTCGGACGTATTTGAATCTTTTTGTAATAGTAATACGTAAGAGACGTAAAATGTGGAAATACGTGTATTGCTAGATACGGGTCATTACACCATGACCTGCCTATTTGGGCATTGACTTGACATATGTCCCCTGCCTTGGCATTTAAAATATTTAATGTCACGATTTCTAGAGGTTGAAGGGTCTGATTTACCTTGAGAATTGTGACGGATATTCTCAGACTTAGGCTCAGGTTGGGCATTTGTGGCTTGTCCATCTTCTTTGTATAACTCAGTTTCCAAGATGTAGGACTTTGAGTTATGGGCTGTACTTGATCCACCCCTCCTCTTGAGTTGTTTCTCCACTTTGATGGCCATGTGCACCATGTCTTCCCACTCCACATAATGCTGCATCTCTACCTTATCATGGATTTTTCGATTTAATCCATGTAAGAACCTAGCCATTGTAGCCTCTCTATCTTCCTCTACATTTGCCCAGATCATAGCAATCTCCATCACCTTGTAGTAATCTTCTACGATGCGACTTCCTTGCATAAAACCTTGAAGCTTATTGTATATCTCTCGATAGTAGTAACTAGGAACGAACTACTTTCTCATTATTGCTTTCATCTCCTCCCATGTCTCTATTGGTCGTTCTCTACTTCTTCTCCTGGTTGTAACAAGCTGATCCCACCAAGTAATAGCATAGTTAGAAAATTCAATCACCGCCAATTTTACCTTCTTTGCTTCAGAATAGTTGTAGCAGTCAAATATGAATTCCATCTTCTTCTCCCACTCAAGGTATGCTTCAGGATCAGTTTTACCTTGAAATGAAGGAATCTTCATCTTAATACCACCCAAGTTGTTATCTTCCATATTCCTAGCTTCTCTAAACCGCCATCCACGTCTCCTATGATTAACAACTGAATATCGATCTTCATCAAAACCAGTCCCATAAGACTCTTCATCTTCACCCTTTACTACCCTCGGCTGAACTATTTCCCTTCTATGCATATTAGGAGTATTTTGTGGCTACTCACTAAGTTTATCCTCCATCTTATCTAGCCGTTCATGAACTTGCTCGAGCTCCAACTTCATCACACGCTTCATCTCACTCATTATGGCCTCCACTAGCAATTTCTGATCAGGCAAATCTGTGGTAGCACTACTGCGAGACATGTAAACAAAGTAAGAAAAAAGGACCTCAAAATTCTATCCCTTACATGTTTACACTCAAGAATGTGAATCACTCTACGCTTTTTCACTCAAAATTTATGGCCTCTAATCCTCTAATTGTTCTCACCATTCTTACTTCTCTTACTCTGTAATTTCTCTTTCAGTTCTTTTGGAACTAAAACAAACAATACACAGAATTTCCAATAACAATTCACTAAGAAATCATAAAGGAATTTCGGATCTGAAAGGAAGATTACAAGAAACACGGGTGACAAAAATTTTAGAAGTCTGAAATTATCAAAATTTCCACAAAAAAGATTAGCCTTTGGAGGGATATTTTCACACACACACAAAGATAGATCTTTAGGGTGATGTGATCTGTTGTGCTGATTATAACCAAAATGAATGATAACAAAAATTTTTTGTTAAGTCCGATGTACCCTTTTTTGTTTTGTTTTTTCTTTCTTCTTCTTTTCTTCTTCTTCTTTTTTTTTTGCTTTTTTGAAACTGTTTTGGATAATACAACTGTATTTTTGATAGTAAAGGAACGATATTTCGGAACAAAATACGAATGAAAAAATGGATAAAGAAATTCGGCTAAACAAGAATATGTAAACCGAATTTAGAGACTAAAAGAATATGGAATAAAGAAAAGAAAGGTTTTTTCGTTTAAAAGATAGGCAAACCTGATTTAGACTCAAAGTTCTGATACCAAATGATGTGAACCCTGCCAAGAACGACGAGACCCGACAACGAAGAGGAACACAAGATCGTTCTATAATCATAATTTGGATGGAGACCTCGACCCGTTGCACGACAAAAGCAAGAACCTAGGTATAGATGACCTTGACCAGTTGCTTATTGCAAGCAAAATTCTTGGTTTAAGGAAGACGCCACAAACGGTGGTGGAAATCCATTTGATAAGTCGATGGTGAACACCACGGAAAACTCCGAAAATTTCGAATAGTTGTTCTAAGAACCAAAGAGAAATTCTCTCAGAAATTTTTCTGAAAAATCAACCCCATTTTCCATTGCTTAGATGCCTTTTAATAGGCTCAAAATTACAATGAAAGTTCCCCAAAATTTTGGCTAAAATTATGGCTACAAATCAGCCTATTAATTGTCTGATCACTTACCAACAAATAGGAAAGGAAAGTAATTATATTGGTATGCAAGCCTTCCAAAAATAGAAAAGGAAAGTAATTTCTAGGCATGCAAGCCTTCCACATATAGAAAAGGAAAGTAATTTCTATGCATGCGAGCCTTCCAAATAGAGTATTTGGCATTCAAAACCTTCCAAAAAGATTAATCCTCCACATGCCAATTTACTTGCTGAATTTAAGCTATCCATAGTTGGATTCTTCTAGAACTTGAATCATGTTGAGCCATCTTTGTTGAACACATGGCTCATGTTCAATGGGCCTCCATGAATTTGCTCGAGCCCAGATCTCTTGAATCGGCCCGTTGAGTACATCTTTGAACCTCTTTGCTTGCAAACGCGTAACTGGTCCAATTGGCACTTGAACTAGATCCTTTGAAGTTGTTCTATGATTTACATCACCTCTTGTTATTGGGCCTTCACTTAGAATGTGGTCTTCATTTTGTAAGTTGATGGGCTGGGTCACATCAATAAGAGAAAACAAATTGGACTTAAAAATCATATCATTTAATAAAAATATTGCCATCTTCAACTGGAAAATAAGCAAAGACAAATTTAAGCTATAAAAATCAAATCAATTAATAAAAAGATATATATCTTTCATAAAATGTAGAAAATAGCACCAAGCTCAGAAAATCATATATAAAAATCTTATCAGTTGAAGATGGCGATATCTCGGTTACAACCGACATTTTATAGATGAAGATGATGATTTCCTGATTCCGAATTTCGTCTTCTGTTATGTTTCAGTTGAAGATGGCGATTTTCCGGTTTCAACGGACATTTTTGGCCTAATTTTGTCTTCTCTGATATCATTTAATAAAAATATCCATATCTTCAAGAATATGTGAAAAATAGTCCAAATTTCTGGAAAAAACCGCAAAAATGTCCGTTGGAAACGGGGAGATCGACATCTTCAACTAAAATATAAGAGAAGACAAAATAAGGCAAAAAGTATCATTTAATAAAAAGATCGCCATCATCAACGGGAAAAATAAGAGAAGACAAAATTAGGCAATAAAGATCATATCAATTAATATAAAGATCCTTATCTTCCAGAATATATAGAAAATAACCATGAGCTCAGAAAAATCCGTAAAAATGTCTGTCGGGAGATCGTCAACTTCAACTTAAAAATAAGAGAAGACAAAGTTTGGCTATAAAAATCATATCGTTTAATCTAAAGATCTATATCCCGAAGTCAGAATAATACGCAAAATATCTGTTAGAAACGGGAGATCGCAATCTTCAACTAAAAAAATAAAAGAAAAACAAAATTAGGACAAAAAATTATATCATTTAATAAAACGATCCATAAGTTTTCAAAATGTAGAAAATAGACCCGAGCTCAAAAAAATCTGCAAAAATGTCCCTTGGAACATGGAGATCGTCATCTTTAACTGAAAAATAAGAGAGGAAAAATTGGGTTATAAAAATCATATTATTTAATATAAAAATTCATATTATACAAAAATATAAAAAATAGCCCGGAGCACAAAACAATTTTGCACAAATGTCTATTGGAACCGGGAGATCGCCAGCTTCAACTGAAAAAAATAAGAGAATACAAATGTAGGCTATAAAAATCGCATTATTTAATAAAAAGTGAATATCTTCCATAAAATGTAGAAAATTGCACCAAGCCCAAAAAATACGCAAAAATGTCTGTTGGCACAGGAAGATCGCCATCTTCAACTGAAAAAATAAGAGAAGACAACATTAGGCTATAAAAATCATATCATTTAATATAAAGAGGCTAATCTTCCATAAAGTGTACAAAATAGCCCCAAGCTCAGAAAAATTTGCAATAATTTCCGCTGGAACCGAGAGAATACCATCTTCAACCAACATATAAGAGAAGGCAAAATTAGACCAAAATATCATATCATTTAATAAAACGATCCATATCTTCCCAAAATTGGAAAATAGCACGGAGCTCAGAAAAATCCAGAAAAATGACCGTTGGAACCGGGAGATCGTGATCTTTAACCAAAATATAAGCGAAGAAAAAATAAGGCCAAGAAATCATTTCATTTAATAAAAAGATCGCCATCATCAACCGGAAAAATAATAGAAGACAAGATTAGGCAACAAAAATTATATCAATTAATATAAAGATCCTCATCTTTCAGAAAATATAGAAAATAGCCCCGACCTTAAAAAACATGCAAAAATTTCAATTGGAAACGGTAGATCGCCTTACTCATCCGAAAAATATGAGAAAAAATTAGGCCATAAAAATAATATCATTTAATAAAAAGATCCATATCTTACGGAAAATATAGAAATTATCACAGAGCTCAAAAAAATCCGCAAAAATGTCCATTGGAACCGAGAGACTGCCATATTCATCTTAAAAATAGGAGAAAAAATTAGGCCATAAAAATCATATCATTTAATATAAAGATCCATAATTTATAGAAAATGTAGAAAATAGCCCTGAGCTCAAAAAAAATTCCGCAAAAATTTTTGCTGGAACCGGGAGATCGCCATATTCAACTGAAAAATAAGAGAAGAAAAACTTAATCTATAAAAATCATATCATTTAATAAAAAGATCCATAGCTTCAATAAACTGTGTTAAAAAGCTCCGAGTTTAGAAAAATCCGCAAAAAAGGCTGTTAGATCAGGGAGATCGACATCTTCAACTAAAAAATATGAGAAAAAAAATTTAGTCAAAAAAATTATATCATTTAACATAAAGATTCATATCACTGAAAATTTAGAAAATAGCTCCAAGCTCAGAAAAATCTGCAAATACGTCAGTTGGAACCTGGTGATCACCATCTTCAATGAAAAAAATAAGGGAAAATAAAATTAGGCCTAAAAAGCATTTCATTTAATAAAAAGATATATAACTTCCTGAAAATGTAGAAAAATTGTCTCGAGCTCAGAAATAGCCACAAAAATATCCGTTGGAATCGGAAAATCGCTATCTTCAACTGAAAAATAAGAGAAGACAAAATTAAACTATAAAAATCATATCACATAATATTAAAATACATATCTTCCAGAAAATTTAGTAACTAGTTTGGATTTTAGAAAAATCTGCACAAATGTTTGTTGGAAATGGGAGATCGCCATCTTCAACTATAAAAGAGAAACAAAATTAGGGCAAAAAATTATATCATTTAATAAAAAGATATATAACTTTTCAAAAATGTAGAAAAATAGTCCCAAGCTCAAAAATATCTACAAAAATGACCTTGGAAGCAGGAGATTGACATCTTCAACTAAAAATAAGAGAAGACAAAATTAGGCTAAAAATCATACCATTTAATAAAAAGAGCTATATCTTCTATAAAATATAGAAAATAGCCCCAACTTTAGAAAAAACTTCAAAAATGTCCATTGGAACCGAGAGATCGCTATTTGCAACTGAAAAATAAGAGAAAACACAATTAGGCTATAAAAATCATATCATTTAACCTAAAGATATTATATATCTTATAGAAAACGTAGAAAATAACTCGGAGCTCAGAAAAATCCCCAAAATGTCCATGGTACAGGGAGATCGCCAACTTCTTCTTAAAAATATAAGAGATAAAATTAGGCCAAAATCATATTGTTTAATAAAAAGATCCTTATCTTCCAAAAATGTAGAAAATAAACTCAAGGTCAAAAAATCCACAAAAATCTCCGGTGGAACCGTGAGAATGCCATCTTCAACAAAAAAAGAGAAGACAACATCAGGCCAAAAAATCATATCATTTAATAAAATGAAGAAAAATTGGCCCAAGCTAACAAAATCAGCAAAAATGTCCGCTGGAACTAGTAGATCGCAATATTCAACTAAAAAATAAGAGAAGAAAAACATATGATATAAAAATCATATCATTTAATACAAAAATTCATATCTTCCATACAATGTAGAAAATAGCACCAAGCTTCGAAAAATCCGCAAAAAATTTCGTAAGAAACGAAAGACCACCATCTTTAACTGAAAAATAAGAGTAGATAAATTTAGGTCAAAAATCATATCATTTAATAAAAATAACCATATCTTCAAGAAAATTTAAAAAATAGCCTTGATGTCTGACTAATCTACAAAAATGTCCGTAGGAACCTGGGAGATCACCATTTTCAACTGAAAAATATGAGAAGACAAATTTAAGCCAAATAATCATATCATTTAATAATAAGATTCATAACTTAACAAAAATGTAGAAAAATATTACCAAGCTCAGAAAAATCGACAAAAACGTTTGTTGGAACCGGGAGATCGTCATCTTCAACTGAAAAATAAGAGAAGATAAAATTAGGCTAAAAATCGTATCATTTAATAAAAAGATTCATATCTTCAATAAAATATAGAAAATAACACCGAGCACAGGAAAAATCCCCAAAAATACTCGTTGGAACATGAAGATCGACACCTTCAACTAAACAATAAAAGAAGATAAAAATTAGGCCAAAATGATATCATTTAAAAAATGATCCATATCATCCAGAAAATACAGAAAATAGCCCCAAGCTTTAAAAATCCACAAAATATCCGTTGGAAAAGAGAGATCACTATCTTCAATTGAAAAATAAGAGAAGACAAAATTAGGCAAAAAATTATATCATTTAACTAAAAGATGCATATCTTCCAGGAAATACAGAAAATAGCTTCGAGCTAAGTAAAATCTGCAAAAATGACTGTTTGAACCGGGTGATCACCATCTTCAACTGAAAAATAAGAGAAGACAAAATTAGGCTAGGAAATCATATCTTTTAATTTAAAGATACATATCTTACAGAAAATTTAGAAAATGGCCAGTGGTTAAGAAAAAATCGCAAAAATGTTCGTTGGAACCGGGAGATCACCATATATATCTTAAAAAATAAGAGAAGGCAAAATTAAGCTGAAAAATTAATTTTTATATAAAAAAATCCATATCTTCCAGAAAATGTAGAAAATAGCCTCTAGGTTAAAAATTCCGCAAAATTATCCATCTGAACGAGAGAACACCATCTTCAACGAAAAAAATAATAGAAGACAAAATTAGGACAAACAATCAAACCATTTAATAAAATGATCCAAATCTTCCATGAAATGTAGAAAAATTGGTCCGAACTTAAAAAATCTGTGAACATGTTAGTTGGAACACAGAGATCGCCATCTTCATCTGAAAAATATGAGAAGACAAAATCTGTGAACATGTTAGTTGGAACACAGAGATCGCCATCTTCATCTGAAAAATATGAGAAGACAAATTTAGGCCAAAAAATCATATTATTTTTTAAAAAGATCCATATCTTCCACAAATATAAAAAATAACATCTATGTTAAAAATTCGCTAAAATGTCTGTTATAAACGGGAGAACGCGATCTTAAACTGAAATATAAGAGAAGACAAGATAATCCCAAAAAATCACATCATTGAACAAAAAGATTGCCATCATCAACTGAAAATAAGATAAGACAAAATTAGTCAACAAAAATCATATCAAAAAAATATAAAGATCCTTATATTCCAGGAAATATAGAAAATAGCCTCGAGCTCAAAAAAATACGAAAAAATTTGGAAACGGGAGATCACCATCTTCAACTGAAAAAAGAAGAGAGGACAAAATTAGGCCATAAAAATCATCTCATTTAATATATAGATCCATATCTAACAGAAAATGTAGAAAATAGCACGAAGCTCAGAAAATTCCCCAAAAATTTCTGTTGGAACCGAGAGATCGCCATATTCAAGTGAAAAATAAGAGAAGACAAACTTAGTCCATAAAAATCATATCATTAAAGAAAAAGATCCATATCTTCAATAAACTATAGAAAATAGTTCCGTGTTTAGAAAAATCCGCAAAAATAGCCGTTGGAACCGAGAGATCAACATCTTCAACTTAAAAATCAGAGATGAAAAAATTAGGCCATAAAATCATATAATTTAATCCGAAGATTCATATCTTACAGAAAAGTTAGAAAATAGCCCAGAGCTCGGAAAAATACGTGAAAAATGTCCGTTGGAACCGGGAGATCGCTATCTTCATTTGAAAAATAAGAGAAGACAAAATTTGGCCATAAAAATCATTTCATTTAATACAAAAATCTATATCTTACAGAAAATGTAGAAAATAGTATGAAGCTCGAAAAATTCTACAAAATTTCTGTTGGAACCGGGAGAATGCCATTTTAAAGTGAAAAATAAGAGAAGACAACCTTAGTCCATATAAATCATATAATCAATAAAAGATCCATATCTTCAATAAACTGTAGAAAATAGTTCCGTGTTTAGAAAAATCCGGAAAATAGTCGTTGGAACCAGGAGATCGACATCTTCGACTTAAAAATCAGAGATGACCAAATTAGGCCATAAAATCACATCATTTAATCTAAAGATTCATATCTTACAGAAAATTTAGAAATTATCCAGAAGCTCAGGAAAATACGCAAAAATTTCCGTTGGAACTGGGATATTGCCATCTTCATCTACAAAATTAGAGAAGAATAAATTGGGCTTAAAAATCATATCATTTAATAAAAAGATCATATCTTCAAGAAAATATAAATAATAGACTCGAGGTCAAAAAAATCCGCAAAAATCAACGTTGGAATTTTGAGAATGCCATCTTCACTAAAAAAATAAGAGACGACAACTTTTGGCCAAAAAAATCATATCAGTTAATAAAATGATCCATATCTTCCATAAATGAATAAAAATTGCCCCAAGCTAGCAAAAATCAGTAAAAATGTCTGCTGGAACCGGTAGATCGCAATATTGATCTGAAAAATTAAGAGAAGAAAAACATAGGATATAAAAATCTTTTCTTTTAATAAAAAATTCATATCTTCCATAAAATATAGAAAACAGCACCGGACTTCGAAAAATCTGCAAAAATTTCTACTGGAACCGGGAGATCGTCATCTACAACTGAAAAATAAGAGTAGACAAAATTAGGCTAATAAAAATCACATCATTTAATATAAAGATTCATATCTTACAAAAAGTGTAGAAAATATCCCGGAGCTCAGAAAAATCCGCAAAAATTTTCGTTGGAATCGGGAGATTGTCATCTTCTTCTGAATAATAGAGACAACAAAATTAGGCCAAAAAATCATATCATTCTATAAAAAGGTCCATATCTTTCAGAAAATGTAGAACAACAGACTCAAGTTAAGAAAAATCTGCAAAAATGTCTGTTGGAACCGAGAGATCGCCATCTTCAATTGAAAAAAATAAGAGAAGACAAACGTAGACTATAAAATCATATCATTTACAAAAATGTACAAAATAGCACCGAGCTAATAAAATCAGCAAAAATATCCACTGGAACTGAGAGATCGCCATCTCAACTGAAAAATAAGAGAAGACAAAATTAGGTCAAAAATCTTATCATTTAGTAATATATATATATATATATATATATATATATATATATATATATATATATATATATATTACAGAAAATTTAGAAAATAGTTCTGAAGTCAGAATAACACGAAAAATGTCCGTTATAAATGGGAGATCACAATCTTCAATTGAAAAATAAAAGAAGAAAACATTAGGCCAAATATCATTTAAAAAAAGATCCATAACTGTTTGAAAATGTATAAAAATAGCTCCGATCTCCCAAAAGTCCGCAAAAAATGTCTGTTAGAACCGGGAGATCTCCATCTTTATCTGAAAAATAAGAGATGACAAATTAGGGTATAAAAATCATATCATTTAATATGAAGATTCATATTATACAAAAAATATAGAAAATAACACGAAGCTCAAAAAACTCCGAACAAATGTACTTTGGAACAGGGAGATTGCCATCTTCAAATTAAAAAAGAGAAGACAGAATTAGGCCAAAAATTCATATCATTTCATAAAAGGATACATAACTTCCAGAAAATGTAGAAAAATCTGCGAAAATGTCCGTTGAAACCGTGAGTTCGCCATCTTCAACTGAAAAAATAAGAGAATACAAACATAGGCTATAAAAATCGTATTATTTAAAAAAAGCTCTATATCTTATATAAAATGTAGAAAAGAGCACCGAGCTAAAAATATGCAAAAATGTCAGTTGGGAAGATCGACATCTTCAACTGAAAAATAAGATAAGACAACATTAGGCAATAAACATCATATCATTTAATAATAAGATCCATAACTTTAAGAAAATGTAGAAAATAGACCTAAGCTCAGAAAAATCCGCAAAAATGTTCGTTGAAACCGGGAGATCGCCATCTTTATCTAAAAAATAAGAGAAGAAAAAATTAGGTCAAAAAATCATATCATTTAATAAAAATATCCATAACTTCCCGAAGATGTAGAAAATAGCACCGAGCTCAGAAAAATCGACAAAAATATCTGTTGGAATCGGGAGATCGCCATCTTCTACTGAATAAAAGAAGATAAAATTAGGTTATAAAAACCATATCATTTAATATAAAGATTCAGATCATACAGAAAATGTAGAAAATAGATCAGAGCTCAGAAAAATCCGAAAAATGTCCGTTGGAACCGAGAGATTGCCAATTGAAAAATAAAAGAAGACAAATTTAGGCCAAAAATCATATCATTTAATAAAAAGATAAATATCTGCCATAAAATGTAGAAAATAGCACCGAGCTCAAAAAAATCTGTACAAATGTCTGTTGGAACTGGGAGATCGCAAATAACACGAAGCTCAAAAAAATCCGAACAAATGTCCTTTGGAACAGGGAGATTGCCATCTTCAAATTAAAAAAAAGAAGACAAAATTAGGCCAAAAAATCATATCATTTAATAAAAAGACTCATATCTTCCAGAAAATATAGAAAAAAGCCCAAAGCTAAGAAAAATCTTCAAAAATGTCTGTTGGAACCAGGAGATCGCCATATTGAACTGAAAAATATGAGAAGACAAAATTAGGCAACAAAAATCTTGTCATTTAATAAAAGATTCACATCTTTAATAAAATGTAAAAAATAACTTGGAGCTCAGAAAAATCCGTAAAAATGACTGTTGGAACTGGCAGATCACCGTCTTCAATAGAATAAATAAGAGAAGAACAAATTAGAATATAAAAATAATATCATTTAATATAAAGATTCTTATCTTCCAGAAAGTGTACAAAATAGCTCCGAGCTTAGAAAAATCCACGAAAATGTCAATTGGAACCAGGAGATCGCCATCTTCAATTGAAAAATAAGAGAAGACAAAATTAAGCCAAAATATCATATCATTTAATAAAATGATATATATCTTCCAAAAAAAGTGGAAAATAGCCCAGAGCTCAGAAAATTCCGTACAAATATCTGTTGGATCCAGGAGATCGCCATCTTCAACTGAAAAATAATTGAAGAAAAAATTATGTCAAAAAATAATTTTGTTACGAGGTAAAATCTGCTAACACTGAATTTATATTGAAATGGGAGTCATGGTTACAATGATTACAAGATTTGGGGGTGAAGACGAGTTTAATCTCCATTGGAAGACGCTTCGTAGATGGAAATCTCAGGGTCACCCGTCAATCAGAGTAGGTCGCCCGTCTAGTGGAGTAGTTTGCTGTGAGTCGCTTTGACCGTCGGTAACTGGGACGACCTTCCTGCAAGAGGAGCAACTCGTCAGAAAGGCTCGGTTGGCTGTCAACCGAGAGCATATCCGATGCTTAAGTCAGTTGCGGACTGCTTGGAGAATGTCGGACATGCAGGGCGATCTTTGAGGCAGATCGGTGCTTGCGTGGCGAACTAATGTGGAAGGCACGAATATGTGGACGATATTCGACTTTGAATATAAGTAGATGGGTTAGGATTTCTTACAGATTAGCCAGCCCCTTTCTCGTTGGAGGAGAGGGGGTATTAATAGGCTGTTGGAGTCGGTTGCTTTAGCTGAGCTGGCAGTGTCAGGGTGTCAGGGGTTCGGCCGAACGTGTCAGGCGTGTTTTTGTCAGAGCCATAAATGTCAGGCGCACTTTTGTTAGGCTGGTTGGTGACAAAACGACCATGGGTGCTTTCGACCGGCTGTCAGGCGGTGAAATGGCCATAGGCGCTTTTGGCAGGCTGTCAGGCAGCGAAGCGGCCAGGTGCGCTTTTGTCAAACTTGTCTGTAGTGAAACTGGCAGTGATACTAATGGCAGGTCGCCTTCCTCCTTAGGCAGATTGCTTCTGGGTGGAGAGGTAGGCGAGCTGCCTCTGGGGCGAGCTACCTTTGGGACGAGCTGGTGTAGATTGTGCGTGATCAGCTGGAGGGCTCTTCTCTTTGGTTCGGTTGACAAGTTTGTCGTGCTGCAGGTGCAGGCTGCTCTGAGCCACAGCGATCTTGTCCAAGCCTCGACAAACTAGGTCTTATTGTAGAGATTCGGTGGGCCATGCCTTGGGCTTCGATCATACATGCCTAGATCGACTGGGCTGATCTTAAGGTCGTATAAACTGCCCCCGTCATTCCAGTTTCAAACAAGAAGTCCGCTTTGTTTGGCTAACAGCTGTGGCATTTATTGCGAGATGACCCGTGAATCTCTAAAGTCATTATGACGATTCGGTAGCGGGGAGATATCGAGGAGCCCCACCACTCGAAGCATGACATATGCCGCGTATGGCTCTGAGGAGAAGCAGAGGCGACATCTTCGCTTCAGATCTTGCCACGTGGCCCACCTTCAACGGTTGAGATTGGCCAATGCCCTCTGTAAAACAGAGAGAGGGGGAAATGGTTGAGGGCTCCTGCTTTCAAATTTCAAAAAACTCCTTTCGGTCTTCGTCTTCGAGCTCTTGCTGCCAATCGACGCTTCATCGAAGCTTCGGTGATCTTCTTCTTAGGTACTTTCTTTGATTTATATCAGATGACTTCATCCGAATCTTCTTGGTCTAATAAACACACAGAGAAACACTTCGACAAGTTTGAGGATGTTAGCTCCGAGGGGACGGTGGAACAGACGATGTTGGTGGATGTGGCAGAGTCTCGGCCGAAGGAGCGGGAAGCAGCCCCCGTCGTCCCCTCGATGTCGACGGTCCCCAAGAAAACCAAAAAGAAGGGCTCAGGGTCGACCATCGGCATTGTTACTACAGCAGTTTCGGGGAGATCCTGGCCATAACGCCTAATACTAAGCATATCAGCCGCGCCGAAATTCATTCCAAGTATATTCGGCCACCCTATGAAGTTTGCCTCCCCACCTCCGATGAACGGGTCTGTTTGCCTGGGGACAATGACGTGGGGGTCCATTTTTCGACCTTCAAGCTCGGACTTCGGTTTTCGCTCCACCCCTTCCTCCTACACATGCTGAACTTCCTAGAGCTTTCGCGCTTCCAACTGATGCGAAACTCAATCAGTACCATGGTCGGCTTCCTTGTTCTCTACTTCGTTAGTGGCATAAGTCCGACTCTGCCACTATTTTGGTATTTCTTTGAAGCGAAGCGGAGAGAAGTGTATTATTATGTCAGTGCGAGGAAGGATCGACATCTCACCTTTGATTTGCCGAGAAAAGTTAGGGAGCGAAAGGAGAAGTTCGTTTTCATCTTGACACCGGCGGACTTGACTCTGCGGTCGAACTGGGGGAAGTTGAACCCCCAAGTGAACAAGGAGGTGACTCTGCAGGGGTAGGATCTGGAGGACTCCAAGATCTTTATGGAGATCCCATGTGAGCTCTGAAAACATGCGAAGCTGGTCAGGGACCACCAGATTGCCCTCCATAGCTGGCCCAAAGGTATCGTGATCTAAGCGACCTTCTTCATATTTTCTCACCATGATCTCTTTTCTTTTTGCAGGTGCGGCCATGAGTCCGTCGAGGGACGAACTGATGAGGATATTCATGGAGAAGCCATCGACCGAGGAGCCGGTGCTTAAGGAGCAGGCAGCCAAGGTCAAAGGTAAGGTGGGGGAGTGTAAGGGCTTACCAAAGAAGGCCGGGCAGAAGCGGAGCCTAGAGGAGGCGTCCACTGCACGGGCTGAGGAGGAGGAGGAGCAGAGCAAGAGACAGAAGAAGAAGAAGTCCACAGTAACCCCTCCCTCCTCCCATCCGAGTGAGGCCGCATCGTGCAGCTTAGCGACCTCGATGCTGTCGAGGAGCCGGTGACCGATCTGATAATTCCCATGCCCCAGGGCCTGCCGTCCCAGGTTAAAGCTATAGGGGTCAAGCATTGGCCCTTTGGATGCCCCTCTTAGAAGCAGGGGAAGTCGGACATGAGGACATCGGGGCATCCAAGATGTGAGGCGGCACTCGCCTGCTTCAAAGCTAAGAAGGCATAGGTCCTAGCCATACCGATGATCGAGCTTTCTGGACTGCGCTACCCGGTGGGTGCCCAGGAATCGTTGTTCGAGGATGCCGGGGTTGCGACCCATTTGGCGGAGAACAGTCTGTTGCCCAGGGATCGGGAGCCCATGTACTATGTTGGTGCCAAACGCCTCTGCGGCACGGTAATTTATCATAGCATGCAGGTTCGTTGCTATCCCATACTCAGGTTGCTGGTCTGCATTCTTTCATACAAGCTCATATATTCTATTCCTTATATAGGCTGTGGCGGCGATGACGTCCTTGCAGTGCCACACTAATGTGGACATGCTCAAGGCAACCATCGGGTGAAAGAAGGCGGAGCTTAAGGTGGCCACCGATGAGCTGTGGAAGAGGGAAGCTGAATTCAAGGAGGTCATCAAGTGGCTACGAAACATGGAGGAGAAATTGGAAGAAGACCGCGGGTTCTATGCGACCTAGAAGCGGAGATGGAGAAGCAGTACAAAATCTTGGAGGAGCTGGCACGTCAGCTTCAGGAGACGGAGGCCCGAAGGGTCGCTTTGAAGAGCGCACATGCTATTGAGGTAGAGGCAAAGGGGCAGGAGATTGCCGAGCTCTCGCGTTAGGCGGTGGAGCCGAAGAAGATTGATCCTGAGGCCATGAAGACGAAGGCCATCCGCAAATACCAGATGGATGAGCTCCTTCCCATCATGAAGGAGGTGCGGGCCAAGAGCATGTCAGAGGGTCGGCAGGCAGGCTTGCAGGCGGGCCTCTAGGCAGGCCTCGAGAGGACAGAGAAGAGGTTGAAGAGGCTGCATCTCGGGCTGGAGGTCGACTTCTCTGCATTGTTGGCGGCTTTGGATGGCAAGGAGGAAGAGGAAGCCAGAGAAACAAGAGGTCTGTCTGGCAGTGATCAGGCTGGTGGCAATGTGGAAGGCCAGGGGAGGTCGCAGCGATGGGACCGGTGAAGAGCAAGGTGGAGAAACAAGCGGAGGCACATGAGGAGGTCGGCGACCGAGTTGCGGTGCCATAGTTAGCTGTTGGGGGGAGCATATGTAGGGCGGATCTTGGGGCCAGGCTTAGGAATTGTCTATATTTTTCTTTAAAAGAAACTAGGTGAAATATTTTCAAGTTAATGAAAGATACCATGTTTGATGTAGTTCGCCTCATTTGTCTTTGTGCTTGTTTGTACTTGTATGCCCCCAACTTTCTGCTTGGAAGAGCCTAGGAGAGGGGAGAAGCGGAATGTTGAAGTTTGGATGTAGTCGAGTTGGTAAAGTTATTTGTAAAGATAGATCATTTTCGATGTCTTTTGGGGGCGCTGGACGTGGCGTGCCCCTGATCTTTGTTTGGTGCAAAGTAGCTTGCTTTCTTCCTCGGTTTGGTTAGCGAGGTCCGGCACACTATGAGTAACTACACCGTGACCTACCCCGGAAGTCTTTGAGAGTGCGGGTATTGGCCGTCGCCTACCTAGCATCCTCTGTAATCGGATGGGTATTGGGCCGTCTCCTTCCCTGCATTTATCACTCTAATTTGGATGGCGATTGCCTTAGAGGTCTTTAAAAGTGCGGGTATAGATGGGCAGTAGCCGACCCTGCATTTATCACTCTGGTTTGGATGGCGAACTGCCCGGGAGGTCTTTAAGAGTGCAGTTATAGATGGGCCATATCTGACCCCGTATTTATCACTCCGGTTTGGATAGCGAACTACCCCGGAGGTCTTCAAGAGTGCGGGTATAGATGGGTCGTAGCCGACCCCGCATTTATCTCTCTTGTTTGGATGACGAACTACCCTGGAGGTCTTTGAGAGTGCGGATATAGATAGGCCGAAGCCGACCCCGCATTTATCACTCCGGTTTGGATGGCAAACTGCCCCAGAGGTCTTCTTGAGGACGAGGTCGAGGCCACAGCCCCTCCGTCCTGCCCATGTCTGGTTTGGTTAGTGAAGTCTGGCATGCTATGGGTAGCTGCACCGCGACCTGCCCCAAAAGTCTTTGAGAGGATGAGTATTGGGTCGTCGCTTACCCTGCATCCTCTGTAATTGGATGGGTATTGGGCCGTCGCTTACCCCGCATATATCACTCCGATTTGAATGGCGAACTGCCCCTGAGGTCTTCAAGAGTGTGGGTATAGATCCGTAGCTGACCCTGTATTTATCACTCCAGTTTGGATGGAGAACTGCCTCAGAGGTCTTAAAGAGTGCGGCATAGATGGGCCGTAGCCGACCCCGTATTTATTACTCCAGTTTGGATGGAAAACTACACCGAAGGTATTCAAGAGTGTGGGTATAGATGGGCCGTAGCCAACCCCGCATTTTTCACAATGGTTTGGATGGCGAACTGCCCCGGAGGTCTTTGAGAGGGCAGATATTGATGGGCCGTAGCCGACCCTGCATTTATAATTTCTGTTTGTTTGGCAAGCTGTAATTTTAGTTCGCAAAATACGTATGTACAAACGAAAACATAAGAGTTTACTTGTCGTGAGTTAGCCTGCTCTAGATTATTAAGGCGACCTTTATGCAGGCACTTTCTATCTTGGAGGGGATCTGAAACTTTTATTTAAACAACACATTGTTTGTACAAATATAAAATTACAAATTTTATTGATAGTACTTGAGTAAGTGTTGGGCGTTCCACGGATGAGCTAGTTCTTCGCCCTCCTTGTTCGCCAAAATGTAGGTTGAGGGTCCCACGACGTCCGCTATTTTGTAGGGGCCCTCCCATTTGACAGAGAGTTTTCTGCAGTGGTCGACCTCAGGTTTGAAAGTGGCGTCCCTGAGGATGAGGTCGCCAACTCTGAAGCTTCACCTCTTCACCCGAGAATTGTAGTACCATGCCATCCTTTGGATGTGCTTGATAAGACATGTTAGAGCATGATCCCTTACCTCATCGAGGAGCTTGGTGTTGAGGTTGAGTCCTTCTTCATTCGCTTGTTTGTCGAAGTACTAGAGGTGGAGAGAATGTTCGTCGACCTCAATCGGGACGACGGCTTCCGACCCATAAGCTAGCATGAAAGAGCCCTCGCCAGTTGAAGGTTTGTAAGTGGTGAGGTAAGACCAAAGGATGCTGAGTAGCTCGTTAGGCCAAGATCCAAGAGCGTTGTAGGCCTTCTTCTTCAAGGGTTCGAGGATGCACTTGTTCGCAGCCTCGACCATGCCATTGCACTACAGGTGCGCTACAGAGGTGAAGTGGAGGTTGAGGCTCCAATCCGAGCAGAATTCTCTAAAGTTCGTGGAGTCCAACTATGTCCCGTTGTCCGTCACAATGGAACGGTGTATCCTGAAGCGGTATATGATAGACTTCCAGACGAAGGTCTTCAAGTCTTTTGAGGTAATGCGCGCTAGGGGCTCCGCTTCGATCCACTTCGTGAAGTAATTGGCGGCGACAACTAGGAACTTCCTTCCTCCGGTTGCCATTGGGAATGGTCCAAGAATGTCGAGGCCCCACTTGGCAAATGGAACCATGCTGAGAATTGGAATCAGGTCGGCAGGAGGAGCCTTTGTATGATTGAAGAATTTCTGGCACTCCTCGCACCGCTTGACGAAGTTGATTGTATCCTTCAACATAGTCGGCCAATAGTAGCCCTGCCAAACTACCTTATATGCCAGGGTGTGGCCACCATGATGATTCCTGTAGAGTCCTTCATGTATCTCGCGGATGACCTCCTCGGCTCTTCTCGGTCCAAGGCACTTTAAGTAGGGCAATACTGTTGAGTATTGGACTCTCCACCTTGGTTTTGTTAATGATCAAATATAAATCATCGTGATTAACCCATGTGATTGCAATTAACTAAATAATCACCAATTAGATTCAAGAAGATCAAAAGTGACTACACGTGTTGATTCAAGTGGAGAACTTGGTAGATCAACAAAGGTGAAGGATTGGCTTGAAGAACTCAAAGACTACATCAAACCTCAAGCTAATGGCTTCAACAAATGAATGGAGATTCAATATAAAGAGAAGAAATGAATGGATGATTCAAAAGCTTCAACGAACATCTTAAGGATCAAAGACTAGATGACGTTGGAGACATTCAAGACATACAACTAAAAGACTCAAGACCATGAAGAAGTAAGGATATTCATCGTAATATTTAGTATTTACTTCTTTGTGAGTCTTTGAATGTTAAGCCTTGAATTAGAACTACTTAGAGGCACCTACACTACCTATACACATTATTGGTATAGCCTCTAGTTGACCACATATGCTTCCAGGCTTTCAAAACTTGAATCTGAACTTTTGACTCAAAACAGGGGCCTGATGAAGGATCACCAGTCAACTGGTGTCCTCACCAGAGGCCTGGTTACCCTTCAGCAGTCGCATGTTTCTAAAGAGAGCCCAAATCTGTTTGAAGATGTATTCTGTTTTTCTGACCAGTCTGCCTTCAAATTGATGCCAATTTTTCTATGGTTAGAACTTTTCATCCAATCCACTTGCAGCAGTTAGCTAACTC
>CM061136.1:68007573-68074572 GCA_030789695.1 Scilla litardierei
TCCGTAGCCTCGGCCATGCCATTACACTGCAGGTGCACTACAGAGGCGAAGTGGAGGTTGAGGCCCCAATCCGAGCAGAATTCTCTGAAGTTCGTGGAGTCGAACTGCATCCCTTTGTCCGTCACAATGGAGCGGGGTATCCCAAATAGGTATATGATAGACTTCCAGACAAAGTTCTTCATGTCTTTTGAGGTAATGCGAGCTAAGGGCTCCACTTCGATCCACTTGGTCAAGTAATCGACGGCGACAACTAGGAACTTCCTTCCTCCGGTTGCCATTGGTAACGGTCCAAGGATGTCGAGGCCATACTTGGAAAATGGAACCGGGTTAAGAATTGGAATCAGGTCGGCGAGAGGAGCCTTTGTATCTGGCACTCCTCGCACCGCTTGACGAAGTTGATTGCAACCTTCAGCATAGTCGGCCAATAGTAGCCCTACCAGATTGCCTTATATGCCAGGGTGCAGCCACCATGATAATTCCCGCAGAATCCTTCATGTATCTCACGGATGACCTCCTCGACTCTTCTCGGCCCAAGGCACTTTAAGTAGGGCAATATTGTTGGGTATTGGACTCTCCACCTTGGTTTTGATGATGATAAAATATAAATCATCGTGATTAATACATGTGATTGCAGTTAACTAAAGAGTCACCAATTAGATTCAAGAAGATCAAAAGTGACTACACGTGTTGATTCAAGTGGAGAACTTGGTAGATCAACAAAGGTGAAGCATTGGCTTGAAGAACTCAAAGACTACATCAAACCTCAAGCTAATGGCTTCAACAAATGAATGGAGATTCAATCCAAAGAGAAGAAATGAATGGATGATTCAAAAGCTTCAAAGAACATCTTAAGGATCAAAGACTAGATGACGTTGGAGACATTCAAGACATCCAACTAAAAGACTCAAGACCATAAAGAAATAAGGATATTCATTGTAATCTTTAGTATTTACTTCTTTGTGAGTCGTAGAATGTTAAGCCTTGAATTAGAACTGCTTAGAGGCACATACATTAGCTATACACATTATTCGTTTAGCCTCTAGTTGACCACATATGCTTCTAGACTTTTAAAACTTGAATCTAAACTTTTGACTCAAAACAGGGCCTGATGAAGGATCACCAGTCGACTGGTGTGCTCACCAGAGGCCTGGTTTACCCTTCAGCAGTCGACTATTTCTAAAGAGAGCCTAAATCTGTTTGAAGCTGTATTCTGTTTTTCTGACCGGTCTGCCTTCAAACTGATGCCAATTTTTCTGTAGTTAGAATTTTTCATCCAATCCTCTTGTAGTAGTTAGCTAACTCACTAAGCTTTCCAACCCAACTTGAATCACTCCAATCGGTTATCTGTAGTTCAAGTTACGACTGTTTTCATGAGCCGATATCAAATTTCATGCATCTATCAGTCAGATTCAAAGTCATGTCAGTTTTCCTGTAGTTGGAATTTTGGGTCCATTCAAATCTCATTTGAAAAAAAAATTTGTTAGCTTTCCAACCCAACTTGAATCAGTCCATCTGTAGTGTCAGATATGGATGTTTTAGTGATCAGCTGTACTGAAAATCTGTAGAATCTGCCCATCGAACAGCTGCCTGTTGTAGGTTTGACAGGCGCTTGCCCAGGTGGACAGTCGACTGGTCATCCTTCTATAGTCGACTGGTCATCTCTGTCCTGCCATTATTTTTCAGTTTATAGCCATTGGCTACAGTGGACCAGGCGACTGTCCCCCTTCTACAGGCGACTGTCCGAGTCGTTTTCAGCCCATTTCTAGCCGTTGGAAGATTAGTTTATGGGTCCTTTTGCTTGGGGTTTTGGGTTTCTCTTGAGCTAATATATATAGTAGATATGCTGAATATGTGAGAACTCTTTGTCCCTTAAGAAAACATTTCAAGTCTCATTTCAAACATCTTTCTCCTCTCAAGTGCTCTCTAATTCTCTCTTGCCCTCTATGCTCTAAAGCACACATCTAAGCCAGATTTGCTTTCATCTTTAGGCAAGCATCTCAAGGGATATCTCTTCCCTCATTGAGCACTTCACACACACACACACACACACACACACACACACACACACACACACACACACACACACACACACACACACACTATAGCCTTCACAAGTAAGTTCTTATTCAAGGCATATGTGAGTGTATTTCAAATTGTATATTTCATTCTCAATACTTTTATTTTGTTGAGTACTCTCGGTTGGTGAGAGGGTTGGCTTGATCCCAAGTTGTGGGAGTCAAGAAAAGGATTTGCTATCTGTTTGTGAGAGTGTGATTAGTTCCAAGTTGTGGGATTAAGGTATTTGCGTGTTCCCGAGTTATGGGATATACGGACAATGATTGTAGGTCGATTGCACTTGTTGGGGTTTCCACAAGTGGGCTAAAGGGAAGCTTTAGTGATATTTACTATTGTATCTGAGTGTGATCTCAGGTGTTGCTCGATTAGGGCACCGGTAACAAGTCGATTTTGACTTGGGTATCAATGAATCAGGATACATTACATGTTTTGCCTACACCTCAGCTTTACAATTAACTTTGTGCCGATCGATACAATTTTGTCTGCCTCCTCCGTCAGTCGCTCCTCCTCTACGCCCTCCACCGGATTTGGTCGCTTATGTTCCAAGTCCTCCCGACCGTCAAGGAGTTCGGCCGACATGGCTGCTCGAATTGCTTATGCTTGGTAGAGCCGACGTAGCAGCTTCACGAGAGCCTCTGGCTTCCTCGCACTTGTCCAACCCCATACGGAGTCTGGAACTTTATCATCTGGTGCAGAAGCAAGGAGAGAGCTTCGACGGCGGTCATGTAAGGCCACCCTATGATGCCGTTGTATGCCGAGGGATGTCGTCGACGACGAATTGCATCATTCGCATAACAATCCTCGGCCTCTCCCCCAGGGTGACGAGCAGATCGATCGTTCCGACAATAGGCACCAAATGTCCAGTGAAGCCAACAATCGGGCCCAATCATGGTTTCAAGTCAACCTCGCCCAGTCACATCATCTGGATCGTTGACAAAAAAAGTATGTCGCACGAGCTATCGGTGTCGACCAAGAGCCTGCTCACAATTGCCGACCCGATGAGTGCTTCAATGACGATGGCATCATCGTGTGGTAGCTCGACCCTCTCCAGGTCGTCGTCAGAGAAGGAGATGGGGGTGGAGCTACCCTTCTTCGCTTCGCCCCTTTATCAGTACTCACCATCATGACCTGCCTTGCATAATTCTTCCTCTATGATGCCAAGGTTTCGCCTGAGGCTAGCCCACTATATATCACATCTATGCACATGATCGGACCAATGATAGGATAGGCAGCTAGTTTGGCGTTCTAGGCCTAAGCCTGCTGGACAGGTTCCTTTTTAGTTCGCCCTTCTCAGCTCTGGCCCTCTTGATCGGTGAGCCTCTGAAGATGGCCACCCTGGATTAGCCGTTCTATGTCCTTTTTAGAGCAAAGCAATTGTCGGTGTCGTGGCCATGGTCATGGTGGTACCGACAGTACTTCTGTGCATTGCATGCGTTCGATTTTTTCCTCATCTCCGGGGGCGGATCTTTGAGAAGTCCGCCCGTCTTGGCCGATGCCAGCACTTCGGCCAGCGGTCCTGGGCCTTGTATAATGCACCTCCTCCAACGCTCTTTCAGGTCTGTTCCTCGGGGTGGGGTGGAGCGAGGAACCCCTCAGAGGTCTGGGGCAATCCTGCCCTCCTGGGCCTCCCTGGTCACGCCCTCGGGGGTGATCTTGATCTCACCCTTGGGGCGGTAATCATGCCTCGGCCTAGGTGGAGGCCGAGGTTCAGCTCTGGGTCGCTCGGTGGCGGTAACTACTTTCGTTGCCCCCAATGACTCGTCATTGAGAATGAACTTGTCTGCTCTGGAGAAGAGAGTATCGAGGTCCATTGGCAGGTCATGGAGTATGGATTTGTGTAGACTGTGATTGGTGAGCCCCTTCTTGAAGGCTGCCATGGAAAGCTTGTCTCTGTAGCTCATCACGCTTAGACGCTCTTTATTGAAGCACCACTGGAACCTTCGAAGGGTCTCCCCTTCCTCTTGGACTATCGTAAACAGATAGTCAGGGGCCCTCTTCCTTCTTTGCCTTGCTCGAAATTGCATTCGGAACTTGTGGGACAGATTGCCAAAGGAGTCAATCGATCTATCCTGTAAGTCGTTGTACCACTCCACGGCAGACTTCTTCAGAGTCGTCGAGAAGGCACAACAGAGGAGCTCGTCGTCTGCTCCTTGGATCTCCGTCACCCCCTATAACATTGCACGTGTTCGAGTGGATCGCCTGAGTCGTCATACAATTCCAGCTGGGGTAGCTTGAACCTTGTAACGACTGGTTTTTCTATATTAGTGTTATCGATAATATAATATATATATGTCTTGCTGGATTTTCTCCTTACGTGTGATTTCCGTCTCCGTAGCTTTCGCTTTCGTTCGTTTCGTTGTGATTTTCTAGCTTCTTCCTTAGATCGTTGAGCCCGGAGTAAGTCACACATGACGAGCTTCATATCGCTCATATTTTAGAGTTAGAGTGATCCTAAAAGCCGTAGGAATCTTTCCGGAGCTTCGCGCTTCGAATCGACTCTTTTCGTGTACGTTAGTTGGTTCAAGAAGGAGCACCAACCGACTAGATTCTAATCTAGTCGGTCAGGAACTCTTCTCAAACCGACTAGTTCATTAAATCAATAATTCAGAAGTTAATGTTTACTCTTAGTCGGTCTAAGAACAACCACCGGTCGACTAGATGTGAAACTAGTCGGTCAGAACTTGCTCTCAGACCGACTAGTTCCTTTGATTAATTTTACCTAAGTTACTGTTTATCGTTAGTCGGTCCATGAACACTCACCGACCGACTAGGTCTCAAAGTAGTCGGTCGACGGATCTTCACATACCGACTAATTCACTTCCCAGATTTCTTCCTTCTTTCGCTGTTTGATTTTAGTCGGTCACAATTGAACGACCGACCGACTAGTTCCCAAACTAGTCGGTCAGCCACCCTTCGTTGACCGACTAAATCACCCAGAAACCCTAGGTTTGCCCTAGCCGCCGCAGTTTTCCTATAAATAGCCCCCAATCGTTTTTTTTCTTCTTTCTCTTCTCTTGGCCATTTCCTTTTCCCCTTGACCTCTGATCTTCCCCAACCTTCCTCTAGCCATTCCTCCTTCCTCAAGAGCTCCTCTCCCTCTCCATTTGCGCCGGCCTTCTCCTCTAGGCCACCGGCCAACCCCCAAAACCCCCAAAACCCCCACAAAATCCCATTTCTCCAGATTTTCTCCCCATTTCCAGATCTGAGCCATAGTTCTCCGGATCGTTCTTCCGTCGCCGTGCTTGCTCGGCATCGATCTTCTGCTTCTATACGGTAGTGTTCGATCCTTAATATATTCTCATAACCCACATGGTGATTTTTATTGAAACCCTAATAAAATGGATATTAGAGATATAGAACTAATATTGTTTTGCCATGTATGCGATCTCATCCCCGTAGGTTACCATTTTGTGACGTGCCTCGTTGATCGTCATCCTTGGTACCAGGCAAGTGAAACTTGCCTCTTAGGGTTTTAGGCCATGTTTTAGGCCACTTTTGCACCGTAGCGTAAAAGAGACTAGACAGTGAAATGATAGCTGCCTAGACGCCTATTTGATCTAGTTTGACAACGAAACTAGATCCGTCACTTCAATTGATCTAGCTTGACAACGAAGCTAGGTCCAACCCTTTTAACTTGTTGTTCATGCATATTAAACTGCCATGTTTAATTCCTTACCTGTACGCTTACTACATGCCATGCCATGCTATCCATGTTGAATGTCGCATTCGTAGCACACGCTACAATACTTGTGTTTCCTGGCTCGTGTTCCAGAAGCGGGCCACGTGTGTTGGTCGATAGCCAATGCCCGATCTACTTGTTTCCGGCTAGGCACCTGCGTTGCAGGCATAACCCTAGGCCAGGCTAGGCACCTGCTCTTTAGCGGGCACAACCCTATGCCAAATACACTTCCTGGCTCGTGATCCAGAAGCGAGCATTCCGTGTTCGGGGGTAATGCCCTGGCTCGATACACGTGGAGGGGTAGGGATAAGCGGTCACCTGAGCTTACGAGTTGGCCCAATCAGCCACTCTAGCCAGCAGACAAAATCTCTGTGCACAACTTGTTCACTTGACGTGTTTACTTGACGTGTTCACTTGACGTGTTTACTTGACGTGTTCACTTGACGTGTTTACTTGACTTGTTCACTTGACGTGTTAACTTGACGTGCTTTACTTGACTTGTACTTGTCCGTGTTTATATTTGTAAAACTTGTCATCCATACCATACTTGCTACTTGTTACTTGTTATTTGCACCTTACCTTAATTGTTACTCACATACTAAACTTGTCATGCTATGCATCATACTATAACTGCTAGGTTGTTAGTTTACTTTCCTTTCAGTTTCCTTGCTCAAGTCTTTTTAGACTTGCTGACATGTGCCCCTTGCTCTTTTGGGTGACACATGCTAGATCCCGAGCTAGAGGCCGTTGTAGAGGACGTAGTGTTTGCTGGCGCTGAGCCAATGGTTGCTGAGGAGGGGTTTGTGGTCACTGGTGACCTGTCTTAGAGGCCGCTTGTGTTCTCTTCTTTTGTTTAGGCTTGCTGTTAGTTGTCGGTGCGTGGCACCTTTGCTTTTATGTTGTACTTTGTTGGCCATGTATGGGCCTTATCTTTTCCTTTTGAGCCTGGTGGCTTTTCTGTGATATTGTAATTTATTTTATGGATATTCTGAGATTTAATAAATTGCTTATTGTCTCACTTCATTATGATTATCGTTGTTTTGTGTTGCGTTGCAAGGACCTGCCAATTGAATTTTATACGCTTATCAGGCGTGTAGCTTCACAGCTCCACGTTTGAGCGGACCTTCTCACGTCTCGCCTCCATTTTTAGGAAGCGGGGCGTGACAGGTTTTGTTGGTGGCCCATGCAGGTCCATTTGCAAATGCGAACTATCGGAACAACGATAATAATTATAGAATGTCTATTAAATAAATTAGAACATCCAAATTATAAGCCCAGAGTCTAGGTTTTTAGCGTTCCTATGTCTTAGGTGGCTGGTAGACGTGTTAGAGCACCTGTCCCAGCTTGGTAGGAAATCCATTAGGTCAGGACTATAGTAAGACTTAGTTAGACTTTTGTGCTAGCTAGTTACGGATCTCTGATTGTTTGTTAGACTCCATGCTAATGATTGATATGATAGTCTTAAGAGTTACCTTAGCGGTTCCTGTCTAGCTCTGACCAAGATAGATTCCTAGGATTCCTTTAGCCGTTCGCTGGGGTTCATCGATTTCGGGCCCAACAGAACATGATCTTGATCCTCTTAGAACCTTCCCTGAGGCCTCTAATATGCTCTAGCCATTAGGAAGCCTTAGTGTTAAGTTTTTCTTGACCTTTAGTCAACCGATGATTAGAACCCTCTAATTCAATCTTTTCCTGGTCACTACACTTCTGTGTTACTGACCGTAGATTTTCATCGTAGTTTTCTTGAATCGTAATTTAGGTGCATTCATCACGCAAACCACATTCATTGCCCTCGATTCACATGATCCCCTCCTTACTATTATCGTTGACCTTTCAAATCTTTTCCGTTGCAAATCTTGATTCTTCCAAAGTCGTTTTCAAATTTTTCCTTATTAAAGGTTTCCACTCGATTTAAATTTTGTTTTAAACCATCCTTCAGTATATTTCCATTACTTCCAATTTAGCTAAAGGTCATTCTTAGATTTTGAAGACTATTTGGTCGTAATTTTAAATTACTATCTCGAAACTATTTTTCTAACATATATCGTCCGCACTTGATTTTAAACTTGGGTACTATTTAGATAATTCGATATACCACCTTTTCTAAATTGCGAAATTCATTTTAGCTATTTAACATACGTACTTTAAAATACTTCTTTCAAGAAAAATAGAACTCCAATTAATTTATTAATATATACTAGTTATAAGTTTGTCGTACCCGTACTTCGAGTCTTTATACCAACCTGTTCTTATGGCAAATCCTTGTTTCTCCTAAAAGTATTTTCGATGTTCCTCTTTCGCTAAGTTTAAATTTGTTCGAAAACTTTTAATATATATATTAGATTTCATACTCTTTCGCCGACTTAAATTTATTTGTTCTTTTCTAAATATTGAAACTTTTGTCGAGATTTTGATTATTAGTTTATAATATTTTCCAGCCTATACTTTCGTATCGATATAAATGTCTTGTCCCTTTTCATATACCAATTTTATTCTGAACCGCACTTCTGTTTTTCCTAACCCGAATTATAATTTTCTTTTCTTACTTATGCCATTAAAACTTATTCGAATACCGCATCGTGCTTACTTCTTATATACCTTTCAAGTCACATGGGACTTCAGCTTTCAGCAAGTCGATTTTATGCTCAACATTTTCCCTAGTTCAGATTTTCGTAAAATTACTTTTCGAAACCATTTCCTGATTTAGACCTCCATAATTCGGTTTTAAAGCTTTATTACCAATTTGATAATTCTATATATATCCTCCCACTTACTTCCATACTACTAAGATGTTATTATCTTTCCATTCATCATACATATTTCTAAAAATGATTTCTAGAATAGAACTTCAATTATTTTTATATATCAGTACTATGTTCGTTGTGCTCATGCGATAAGACCCTTGTATAAATCAGTTTCTGCCGGTGAATCCGGATTCTCTAAAAGTTCTTTCAATACGGTTTATTGGAATTTCTCTTCAGTTTTAAGACTCGGAAAAACATTTGGCATGAGCAAAAACCCTCTACACTATATTTGATCTGATTTCATTCCTTGAATCTCGAAACTTTTCCAAAATTTTTAAACTACTGCCGCATAATATTTTTCTAACCTATGTCCTTAATGTTCGTGTAAATGATTTACTTTTACTCGTGATAGCTTTATATAAGCTAAATAAACCATTTCCTCTTAATATATATATATTCGACTCAAACTTATTTCGAACGACTCATTTTATCGACCGGTTTCGTACTCTTCGTTTTAACTTATATCTTTTACACACTATTTCCATGTATCCTAATGGAGCATCATTGCATCATTACATGGCCGTTCTCATGCTTTTCGATCCTTCTATTCGTTACGCTTTTGATTTCAGTTTCTTTCCTTTTGTCTAGCCAATAGAGCTTGTCGTCGCCTGTGTCAACCGTAATATAGTTTGGTGGGCCCCATTAGTGTAATTTGATGTGTCGTCATAGTGTATTAAATTTCATGGTGCATATGAAGTTGTATGTGTGTTGGTATTGGTATATTGTGTGTAGGTAGTCATGTATTAGCTGTATGGGCATAAGTGTGATGTGCATATGATAGTAGGATTATAATTGTTTGATTGGTATTACTTGTTTTTATGATATGTCGTATGCGTGTATACCATGAGGTATACCCGACTACTGCACATCTTAACTAATGGATGAAGTAAATGTATTGATGTACCGATTATTGATGGATGGATATGGTATGAATATATGATACATGTATGTGACTATACGATGACTGCATTTATTAGGGAGAGTATTGTAATTATAAGTGTGCTGATGTCTGTAATATTATTATGGTATATGAAGTGATTGAAATATGTGATATTACCTGATTAAATATTAAGGGTGTTTGACATTATTATATGTATATGGTTATGTTGGTAGATGTGTATGCATTAGAATATTATTGGTATATGTATGGATGTTGTGTTATGTATAGAGAATATTCTGCTATGATTTTGAGTCTCACTCAAGCTTGAGTGTGTATACTCTATGTACATTGGTGTATTTGTCTGTGATTGGTGTGAGGTGTTGGATGATGTATGTATAATGTTTGGATTGTTTGTGTCCGGTTGTGTTACGCATATGATTGTGGGTCACTAAACCAGTATATAGTTATATGTGTTGGTCTTGTGGTATAGTTATTTATTAGGTGGCTTGCCTGCGTGAATATATATATGTGCTAGCTAAAACTAAGTGTGTCGATGTACTGAGTTTATAATCGTATGATTGGTAAATATGAATGAAATGTTAGCGTGTGTGGGTGTGTACCATGCACGGGTAAGTATGTGCCTAATTATAAGTATTGATGACTATGATATGTGTGGCGTGACGTGAATATAGTTATAGGACCGTATGTGATGTGAATATACGGTGAAATAATTGCATGCATTTGAATGAAAATATATTGTGAAATTATAGTGATGGTGGACGTATATTAAATATAATAACTTGAGTTTAGAATGGCATGGTTTGATTACATGTGTTGACGTGTTTGGTATTGGATGTATACTAGGAAATATAGGGAGTAGTGTATTCTTATTGCCTTGTTCATAGGTAGCTACCTAACGTAGAGTATTACGATGGTATTTACTGGTGTGAACTATTTAATTGGTTGTGAGTATATGGACTATTGTTTTGTGCTAGGTAAGTAATAGCTACATAAGGGATGTATGTGTATATATATATGATGGAAATACGTGTATGCATCTGACTGACTATGATAGGAATAAGTGTATGATGTGCGTGAATATATATATACTAGTCATACCCCGTGCCCGCGGGCACGGTTCAATTAAGATTTTCCCCCGCAAAATATTTGTTCCCCAAAAAATTATTTCCACGGTCAAAATTGCGCGGAACAACAAATAAGCGTAAAAATATTTAGCGACACGGACACATTCGGCGTGGAACAATGAAATCGGCGCATGCACCTTCAGCGTGGAACAACAAATTCGGCGCAGACGCCTTCGGTGCAGAACAACAAATTAGTTAAAAAAATTTAGCGGGCGCCTTCGGCGCGGTTCATTTACGATTCCACCTAAAAATCTTAGATCACCCATAATTTAGCTCATCCCAAGAAATTTCAAACATTTTGAAATTATTCACCTGTGATCAATATTGATCGAGTCGCATCGTCTAGTCCGTCCTGATCAAGAGATCGCTCATCGTCTTCTCTACACGAACCACCATCCATGTAACCAGCTGAACATACACTGCACGTCAAGTTTTAACTATAGACATGCATATTGTAATCCCCAAAACTACATCAAATCAAAAAAAAATTTCTCTAGGTGTCAACATTAAGACAATATATTTCATCATAATTCCTTAAAATTCACTTCAAGCAATTCAAATACCATGTCGTCATCTACTCTCAAATAACAAAGTCAAGAATTTGACATCAACGATTGGTATTTCACATTTAAAAACAATAAAATCCTTGCTCTATAAACCAAAATGAACAGAATGGCCAAATAAAACAACCCAAAATTTAAAGTTCTCCATAAAAACCTAAACAAAGCATCAAGAATTCGATTTCAATCGTTTGGAAATTATTCCCTCGCGAAATAAAACAACCCACGGTTCATTTAAGATGTTCCCTCGCGAAATCTTTGTTCCCCAAAAACTTATTTCTACAGCCAAACTTTAAAAGAACAACAAATTAGCGTAAAAATATTTAGCGGCACGGGCTCATTCGGCGTAGGCACGGTGCAGAACACCAAATTCGGCGCAAGCATATTCGCACAAAACAACAAATTCAACGTGGGCGCCTTCGGTGCGGAACAACAAATTCAGTGCGGAACAACAATTTCAGCGTGGCCGCCTTCGGTACAGAACAACAAATTCGACGCGGGCGCCTTCAACACGGAAAAACAATTTTGGCGTAGAATAACAATTTCGACACGGGCGCCTTCGGCGCGGAACAAAAAATTAGCGTAAAAAAATTGTGCGGGCCCTTTGGCTCGAAACAAAAAATTCGCGTAAAAAAAATTACGCAGGCGAGTTTGGCGCAGGCACGGAACAACAATTTTGGCGTAGAACAACAATTTTGGCACGGACTCCTTCGGTGCTGAACAACAAATTCGACGTAGAACAACAACTTCGGTACGGACGCGCTTCAACGCAGAACAACAATTTCGGCGTGGGCGCCTTTGGCATAGAACGACAAATTCGACGTGGGCGCCTTCGGCGCGGAACAACAAAGTTGGTGCAGAACAACAATTTCGGCGTGGACGCCTTCGGTTCAGAACAACAAATTCGGTGCGGGCGCCTTCATCACAGAATAACAATTTCGACGTAGAACAACAATTTTGGCGCGGAAACATTCGACGTGGAACAAAAAAATAGCGTAAAAAATTGTGCGGGCGCCTTTGGCGCAAAACAAAAATTAGCGAAAAAAATTGCGTGGGCGCCTTCGGCGCAAAACAAAAATTAGCGAAAAAAATTGCGTGAGCGCCTTCGGTCTCTTGATTTAACGTATGTCATAAGTGCACAATTAATTATAATATTCCCTCCAAAGAATTTTGTTCTCTCAAAATTTAGTTGCAGACGCATTCGCCCTCTTGATTTAACATATGTCATAAGTGCACAATTAATTTAAAATATTTCCTCCAAAAAATTTAGTTCTCTCAAAATTTAGTTCCCTCCAAGTTTAGTTCCTCCCAAGTTTAATCTAGAATGCAATGACTTGAGAATAGTATTACAATTGTGGATGTTTCACTTGATTTTGGATTCATAAACAACCGACGCAACACCTCCAGCCCCAGTCTTTGTTCCAATCTAAATTTTTTAGCTAATTGGAGAACAATTGATATCTCGATCTGCTGTTCATCTTTGGATGCTTCTGTTTTTTGTCCCATGAAGAAATAGAATTTCACAAAAGATTAGAGAAAGCATCATACTTAAAACAACTGAATGGCAATGAGTTCAGTAACTGTTACATGGATACAGAAAAATTGAAAGAGTGAATATTATTTGTCAACATATACATCATAACTCTTTCTTAAAAAAATATTAATGTTACATTCAAACTCAAGGCTCTACTTGAAGAAATGATGCAACCATCTGGCAGTAAATATCTTGATATGAAGCAAATTATGAGATGTGATCATTCTAGATGCATGGCGTCTTGGATCTGGAATCTGCAAAGAATGACATGGGGATTAGTACTTGGATAATTTTCTTTCAATGCTGGATAATAATCAATGAAATATACATAGAACCAACTTCATTTCCATGCATATCCACAAACCTCATTTCCCAGATGAACCATTTGTGTCTTCCACTTTTTAGGGGAAAAGAAAATGAACAATTACTCTAGGAACGGTCGAATTGCTTGGCTTAATATCCATAATTCATTCCCCATAAAAGGATTGTGATGAATATAAACTTTCCAACCATTAGATGTCATTTTTATATCCCAGAAGGTAAGGAGACATTTTTTGAATTTCAGTTAATCTTAGTTCAAACTCATGAATAATTTGATGTCTAAATAATTTGGTGTCTGAAAAAGATTTCCTTTTTAAAAAACTCAAATACGCATCAAGCAATAAAAGATCAATTCCCTCGTTTATTTTTTGGGCAAGAGAAGAATGAATTCTTTTGGTCAAAAGTCCTAAAGCAAGTGATTCAAAGGTTCCAGGTAGAAAATTCATTCAACATGGACCTATTATCTCATTAAACAACAGACACCCAAACATTAGCTTAAAAATCTTTGTTGTATAATTCTACCAAATTCACAACAATATTATATCAAGTGATGACATGTTGCTCTTGGAAGGCACATTCTAAAATGACATGATCACAACTGGGATGCACTTAAGAGATTAACACATGATTCAATTATAAAAGCAATGTCCCATAAAATCCCCTGGGAAAAATAATTACCAAGCAAGAACAATATCAGATAACAATGCTTGTTAAATTTAAAAAGGTACCATAATCTTTTTCAACAGGCATGTAGTAGTTTTCAACATGCATGCAGTAGTTTCCAATATCAATAATATCATATTTGGAATAAAATGAGCCTAGATAATATCATTCCAAATATCAAAAATGCAAAATGGAAATCTGGGCATTCAAAAATCTGCGCAAAGTCAAAAATCTGGGCTATTTGGTGAGCCCAGATTTTATCACAGTTTGAATGCCCTAATTGAATAAGTGTGGATATCAAATTCATTTCAATGTTCACATATTCAAAAATTTGAGCATATCCTATATCCCATTTCAAAATTGAGTGCATATTCAAAATTTCCTATGGTGCTCTGTACTTGACATGTTCAAAATGCAAATTGAGTGCATATCCTGTCAAGTAACAATAGCATCCCAATTCATCTATTGAGAAATATCATCCCAATTCTACAATGTGAACTTGTAAATTCATTTATACATATTCCATTGAGAGATGTGAACTTCATTCATTGTGACAGGATATGGGATGATAGTTCAAAAATGAATTTGTCTCAACAGAATATGGGATGATATCAATGTGACATTGATATTTCTCTCACAATTGATATTTCTCTCAACAGAATATGGGATGATAGTTGAGAGAAATATCATCCCATATTTCAATGTCGCAAGTTCACATCTCTCAATGGGATGATAGTTGAGAGAAATATCATCCCATATTCTGTTGAGAGAAATATCAATGCGACATTGATATTTCATTGAGACATTGATATTTCTCTCACAATTGATATTTCAACATCTCTCAATGGGATGATAGTTCACATCTCTCACATTAATATTTCTCTCACAATGAATTTGTCTCAACAGAATATGGGATGATATCAATCTGTTGAGAGAAATATCATCCCATATTCTGTTCAAAAATGAATTCTGTTGAGAGAAATATCAATATTCCATTGAGAGATGTGAACTTCATTCATTGTGACAGGATATGGGATGATAGTTCAAAATGAATTTTTGAACTATCATCCCATATTCTGTTGAGAGAAATATCATCCCATATCCTGTCAATTCATCCTGTCAAGAGAAATATCATCCCAATTCATCTGTTGTGCAGGATATTCATTTTTGAACTTGTAAATGAATTTGTAAATGCACTCAATGTGACAGGATATGCACTCAAGTAACAAATTCATTCAACAATGTGAACTTCATTTACAATTCATTCACTTTCTCATTCACATTCCTTCACATCAGAAATGAAGAAATAATATTTCTTATGTGAACATATTCAAAATGTGTGAACATTATATTCCAGAAATGCAAATATATGAACATTATTCACAGCCATTTCTTATGTGAACATATTCAAAATGCAAAATGGCTAGCAATAATATTTGATGCCAAATGCAAATATATCATTAACAGATTTATTCATTATTCACAGAACATCAGAAATGAAGAAATGAGATATAAATTATGTGAACTTCAAGTATGAATCAAATATCCTGTAAATAATGAATAACTCAATTGAGTTTTAGAACCCCAAATATCCTGGATATCCTGTAAATAATCAAATAAAATATCCTGTAAATAATCCTGTTATAACTCAATTGGGGTTGTTATACATGTTTACAGGCTATCCTGTGAATAATGTACAACACATTATAACTCAATTGGGGTTGTTATTTATATTTACAGGATAATATGTGACATTTATTGGATATGTTGGATATATTAGTTCTTTCAGTAGAAACTCTTTATATTAGAAACTCTATATATTGGATATGCGACATTTATTTTGTTCATCTAGAGCATCTGAAAAAGAAATCAATGAGGAACACCCACCATTAAACAACTGAATGAAAATGATTTGAAGCTAGCTTAGCAAATTCTAAGCAAGGAGTATCCAAGACAATGATATGTAATATACAGGCTGAAGTAGAGAGTAGCATGGTTATGGAATATATGATTGCCAATATACTTGTCAACTTGTGGTATTCTCAAACTATATGAATAATTGCATCTGATGACAATGGAAGGATAGACATCTGTGCTAATTGTTTTTGTACTTCTAGTTCAGCTTCACTTTCCTTTTCAGTAGCATGATGTAAAACAAAAATTTGAAACATTGGGCATGGATTTAAAGTCACTGCCACCCCATCTTCAAATGGCACCTACATATTTGACCAACTTCTACATACATATGATAATTTGAGTTCAATTATCAAAGTATCATTTCGACTGCAAATGAACTCATGGCCATTCAAATTATCAATTTATACAGAAAACCATTTCAAATTCTCAAATTTCAAATTTCACATTATCAAAAACTCAAATTTCAAAGTGTCATGTTAAAAAACCAAAATAACCAAAATAACCAAATTTCATGTTACTTTTACCTACAGGACACTTTCATTTTGCTTCAAAGTGTCCTGTTAAAAAACCAAAATAACCAAATTTCATGCAAACACTCAAATTCACATATAATTCTTCAGTATTAACCAAAATAACCAAAGCTTCACAGGACACTTTCATTTGCAAACACTTTATTTTGGTTATTTGTTAATATTTTGGTTATTTGTTAATGAAGAGCTTATCATCAAATACCAAAATGAAGCAATTCAGCAAAATGGGTGATGAGGGTGAAAGAAAGTAAAAGAAAAAGAAAAAACAGATGAGAGGACACTGAAATGCAATATCATGAGAGCACACATCTCTATTCATTAGCACATGAGCAATTCATGAAATTTTTCATATGGATATCATATAATGCAAGCATGGGACAATATTAAACCTTTCCTATGCCAATTTTTCTCCTTGCTAATTGCCAAATTAAATGTTTCCAAATTAATTGTTTCCAAAATGTCCATGGGATTTGATGATAAGCTCTTCAGTATTAACAATTTTCACAGTACACTTTCTTTGCATTCTTCAGTATTAACCAAAATAACCAAAGCTTCACAGGACATTTTGATAGCTTGAACTTCCAATATTCATAACCAAAATTAATGCATTCTTCAGTGAAAGTGTAAACAATTTATTCAATAACCAAAATTTTAAGTGAAAGTGTAAATTAGCATTAATATTCATAACCAAAATTAGCAATAAATTGTTTACACTTTCACTGAATAAACTGTCCTGTTAACTTCACTGCAAGCTATTTGACAGTGGAAGTTAACAGGACAACCAAAATTAGCAAAATTAATGCAAAATTAAAAAAATTCAATACACCCAAAAGTTAACTGCAGTATTCATGAAAGTGTCATGTGAAGAGCTTAACAAAATTTCATGCAATAGCTTATCAAAATGTCCAATAGCTTGCAAGTGTCCTGTGAAGAGCTTATCAAAATGAAGAGAATTCTTGCACTTCCAATAGCTTGCAAGCTATTGGACATTTTGATAGCTTGCACTTTATCCAATTTCATGCAATAGCTATTGGAAGTGCAAGCTATTGGAAGTGCAAGCTTATTAAACAGGACACTTTAATCTATTGGTTATCAAAATGAAAATGTCCAATAGCTTGCAGTTAACTTTCAATAACTTATCAGCATTAATGCAATGGAATAAGAAAGCACTGTACTGTGGCTAGATGGAATGGGAGAACCTCAACCCCTCAACCCCTCAACCCCTGGGTAATGGACAAATAGGAATTCATTTAGCCACAGAATTAATCAACAACCCATGTTAAACAAAAGTATACTGTGAAATGAATTCATTTAGCCACAGGACAAAAGTATGAGTGAAGTCATTTTACAGGATATATCCTATTTTCATTTCACAGCTATAAAATTTCAGTTCAATTGCCAGTTGTTTTCATTTCACAGGATATATCTCAAGCACAATAAACATGATTAGTTGCTATGTGTTTTATTTGACACACATAGGACTCATTTCCATATCAACTGAAATGTTAAACAAATTGAATCAAATTTTTTGAACTCATATGAATAGCCAAAGTTTTATGTTAAAAAATAATTTTTATGCCAAATTTCCATACAGCAAATGATCTATTGCCATAAATCAAATTCAAGATACCCAGGATATCTTGAATTGCCAATTTGTCAGTCCAATTGTCAAACATATTCATATTCAAATTTACATATGAACTCAAAGTCATATTCATATTCAAATACATACTCATACTTAGGCCAATACTTAAGCCAATTTCTTCAAGCTATAAAATTTCATTTGCATATGAATTCAATGCAGAAGTCCACATCTCATAAGCATGGACCAAAACAAACTGTCAATTTCAATTTTTGCTATACTCATTATTTCTAGGTTCAATATTGCAAATACCAATCCAAAATTTTGAAATCCATAACAAAATTCAAGGTTCAATAGTCATTTCAATTTCAAAATGCAAGGTTCAATATTCAATATTCAATATTCAAGTTAGCTATGCTCATTTTCAAGTTCAGGCAAAATTTTCAAGTTCAGGCAAAATTGAATATTGGTTTGAAAAATAAGCACAAAATGTTAACATTGGTAGGAAAATTTCATTTTAGTTTGAGAAATGGATAAGAGTTGCTTAAATGAGCTTGAAAATACAAAAAATTTATTATTTAGAAAATACAAAAATGTTTCATTCCTGTTTATTATTTGCTCATCAAACATTTTCTGCAATGAAATGTATTTGCTCATTCAAACAGTTCAAACATTTCAAACATAGCAAAATGAAAGTAGCAAAACTGAAATGAAATGAGCAAACATTTCACACATAGCAAGCATAGCAAACATTTCACCAATGATATCATCCATGCCTATGATACAAAATATCAAAGTCCTATAAATATTTCCTGCAAGTAATATTAAAATTTCATTCCCAAAATTTCATTCCCAAAATTTCAGAATGAAATGCAATTTTCAGTGTGCTATCAGTAAAATTTGATTAGTGAAAGTTGATTACTGAAAATTGATTTTCCAATATTAAATCATTCTCAAAGTTTAACTAATTCTCAAAATATCATAGCAACATTAAATCATTCTCCAATTTGCAATAGCATATCCTGTCAACATTAAATCAATATTAAAACATTAAATCAGGTTATTCATCAAATCAGGTTATTCATTTGATGATAATATTCAATTTGATGGAGCTGAAATCAAGAACTCATTTGATGAACTACATTTCAATTTGATGATATTTGATGATGAACTCATTTGATGATGAACTACATTTCAATATCATCAAATGCATATCAAGAACTACATTTCAATTTGATGATAATATTCAATTTGATTCATCATATCACCCTCCCTCAACGAAGAGCAAGCACATCAAAAACTCAACAGGTTATTCATCAAATCAGGTTATTCATTAAATCATTCTCCAATTTGCAATAGCATATCATCAAATACCTGGCAAGTTGATTATGAAGAGCAAGTAACTCTCACAAAGCACTCCTGTCAAGCACTCCTGTCAAGTTGAGCAAGTAATCAGTGATAGCTCACAAAGCTGTACTATTCTCACAAAGCTCACAAAGATAAATTAAAAAAGCTAACCAAGGGGACATGATGAAGCTAACCAAGGGGTGAAGTAAAAAATGTGCTTGATGTGCTTGCTGAGGTTACTTGATAATTACCAAATGATAATCACAAAGCTGTAATTATCATGATTCTAAAAAAATTAAAAAATTGTAATTATCATGATAACAGCATATGTAATTATCATTTTGAATCATGATAACAGCATATATAATTATCAGCATAGGGAAATTTTTACGGATGGAAATTACATATACAATGGAATTACATATGCAATGGAATTACATATCAGCATATTTTTTAGATGTAATCAGCAGATGTAATTACCAACAAAATTTCCATATGTATAAGGATGCAAAATTACACATATAAAATTTTGTTGGTAATTTTACATATGGAAATTTACATATGGAAATTTCAATGTTAAAATGTTAAAATTGAAATTTTATATATGTTAACATTTTGTATATGTAATTTTACATATGGAAATTTCAATGTTAAAATTTTATATATGTTAAAATTTTGTTGGTAATTTTCCATATGGTAATTACAATGTTAAAATTTTGTTGGTAATTTTACATATGGTAATTACAATATGCTGATCACATGGAAATTTTACATATTCTGATCATATTTTCAGTTTAATTTCATGTTAAACTCAAATTTTAGAAGGGTTGAGGTGCAACAGTTTGAAATTAACAAAATCAAGCTCTTCATTTTGAAATTAACATTTTGAAGAGGTGAGTTGAGTTTTTGTCCTGTTAATTAACATTTTGAAATTAACATTTTGAAATTAACATTTTGAAATTAACATTTTGAAATTAACATTTTGAAATTAACATTTTGAAATTAACATTTTGAATTAGCAAATATTCAATATCTCAATTTTTGTCCTGTTAATTTTTGTCTTGTTAATTATCTCAATTAAGAGATGTGTATTGCAAATTTTCATTATCTCAATTTCAATCTCTTATATCAGCTTCAGATGGAAATTAGCAATTCATATGTATTGAGAATTTGGAAAATATTTCAGAACTGGCCTCATTTTTAGTTGAATCAATGTTGAAAATATTTTCAGTTTAATATTGGTGTTACTGCCAATTGGGTAATTGCATTGCCCTGTTAATTAGCAAATATTGGTTGCAATTACCTATAAATTTTCAGTCCACTATATCATAATTGTCCTGTTAATTACTTTAGCTTTGTATTATTAACAATTTTCTCATTCAAACATTTTTTCATTGTTCTGTTAATTAGCAAATATTGGTTGCAATTTCAGATTTGTTACTCCAAAATAGGTTTATCCATAAATCTGATATTCTAAATGTGCAAACAGCTCTATTCATAGCACATGGACAAAAATTGATATAAGTGAATTCTCAAAAATTGCATATGGACAAAATTGCATATCAATGAATTTTATGAACACTATTAGTGATATTAGTGATATTGCACATGGACATCTATCAGTGTATTCTCATAAAAACAGCTATCAGTGAATTCTCTAAAAATTTAATATTGCATATTAGTGATATTGCACATGGACAAAAACAGCTCTATTGGTGATATTGCATATGAATTCTCTAAAAATTTGCATTTGAAACTAACAGCTATCAGTGAAGTCTCATAAGTAAATTTTTAAAAATTGACTAAAAATCAGATAATTGATGTTGAATTAATTAAAATTTTGCAAATACCATATCAACAGGGACAAAAAATTTAAATTGACTAAAACCTCATTTGAGAATTAACTGATAGTTTCAAATTATGCTCAATCATTGGCATGTAAAAATGAGGAAATGAGAAATAAGAAAAACTAAAAACTAAAAACAGGATCATATGCTCAATCATTGGCATTCAAAACATTAGCAAATAATGTTCCAATGATTGAGAAAACTAAAAAGGTTTTTGTGGGCCAATCCTGCCATTTATAATTACACTAAAGCAATTTTTTATTCAAGCAGTATTCAAGAATTGAAATGTTACATTTTTTTGCAAAAAATTGCAATTTTAATTCAAGCAGTATTCAAGCATTGAAAAGTTACATTTTTTGCAAAAATTTGCAATTTTAATTCAAGCAGTACTTTGATAGCAAATAAATCCATTTATCCTTGATATACTGCAAGTATTCAAGTATTCAAGCTTGGATATTACTTTGATATGCTTGGAGTATTCAAGTATTCATTTGCTATACTTGCATTGAAATGAGCATGTTATAGCAGATTCACAAAGTTAATTTGATATACTTGATATACTTGATATACTTGATATACTTGAAGTATTCAAGTATTACAAAATTCCAGCAAGTATTCAAGCATTATATCAACATTTGAGATAATTCATTTGATATACTTGATATAATTTCAACAGGACATTTGAGAGAATTCAAGTATTTAAAAATTGAACTGAATTGAATGTTGATATCAAAATTCAAGTATTCTCTCAAATGAGCATCGAATTGAATTTTAATTTTGATATACTGTCAAATATTCAAGTAGGTGAGTTGCCATGAAATCAAAGTACCAAAAAATTATCTCAAAAACCAAGTATTATTTGAAGGCAATGTTGATACTCTCAAATTAGCTCAAAAATTATATCAAAGTTAATACTCTCAAATTATCTCAAAAACCAAGTAATTTTTTTCAAGTATTCTCTCAAATGTTGATATCAAAATTAAATTCAAATTCAACAGGACATTTGAGAGAATTCAAGCATTAAAAAATCCTGGATTTCAACAGGACATACTAAAAATCCTCTACTAAAAACATTTTTAGCCTTCACTGATAGCCCAAAATCATTCTTAAGCATTATAAATTGACAGGATATTGCATTATAACTCAATATAAATGATTCATAACCACCAAAATAACCACCAATATAAATTGACAGGATATGCAGTATAATAGCAATTCATAAAACTCAATTTGCAAGCTCATTCTTAAGCATTATAAATGATTCATAACCACCAATTCATAAAACTCATGTCAAGCTATCTTGAATGTTGGTTTTCATGCAAAATATATCAACTTCATAGAGAAAAATTTCAAGCTCATCCATTCTCAAAATTCCTATTCAACATCAGAAAACATAAGCAATTTCAGGTTTTTTTAAAACTATAAATTTAAAACTATAAATTTAAAACTATATTCAAACATCACTCAACATCACTCTATGCAAACTATAAATTTTAAACATCACATGATTGACAGTGAGGTGGAGAGGAAGTGATGAAGTGATGAAGCTCTCAAGCTCAAACTCAAAACTCACCAACTGCTAACAAAACTCACCAAGCGTTGAGGTGGAGAGGAAGTGATGAAGCTCTCAAGCTCTCAAGCTCTCAAACTCAAACTCAGCAAACCGTGATTGAAGCCCAAAGCGCTGCAATGGGGGGGCTCTGATTGATAAGGGTGAAATAATGTAAAAGAAAAAAAAATTGAGGAGAAGAGGAAGAGCTAACCGAGGTAGAAGATGAGGGTGCTCTGTGTGATGTGCTTGCTCTTCGTGATAATGGAGGTAGAAGAAGATGATGGTGCTCTTCGTGATGTGCTTGCTTTCTCTTCGTGATGTGCTTGCTTTCTCTTCGTGATGTGCTGCTTGATCTTGGCGTTTGTGAAGGTAGAAGAAGAGGAAGGTGGAGGTAGAAGAAGATGGCGTGGGAAAAATCACAAAGCTGCTTGATCTTAGGCGCCAAATGAATACGTTTGTGATTTGATCAAAAACCCTTTCCCTCCCAAACTTTCCCTCTAAGCTGTATACAGAAATCTTGATTTCAAAATTTTTTTAAAAAATTGATTTGATTTCTTATATCTCAATGTTAAGCTCTGATAGGATTTGATTTGATTTGAGGAAAATGATTTCTTATATCCAATATCTCATATCTCAATTTCTCATACCCTATATACAATCTATATAAACATCACACCCAATTACACATAACCAAAAACAAATTCTCTTATCCATTATCTCTTATCCATTATCTCTTATCCAAAATCTCTTATACAACAATACACATATCCACATTCAACAATACACATAACCAAAATCTCTTATCCAATTTCTCTTATCCAAAAACCCATGATAACATCCCTGTTTTATAATATAGATATACATATCAGTAGTGTTAATGTTTGACTACCTAGTGCATATATATATAAGCACTTGTATTGAATATACCTAGTTGAAATGTAATGTGATACCGATTGAGGATAATTACCAGAGCGACTAGATACGTTAGAATGTCCGAGGACGGACTTTATTCTTAGGTGGGTAGGATATAACGACTGGTTTTTCTATATTAATGTTATCGATAATATAATATATATATGTCTTGCTGGATTTTCTCCTTACGTGTGATTTCCGTCTCCGTAGCTTTTGCTTTCGTTCGTTTCATTGTGATTTTCTAGCTTCTTCCTTAGATCGTTGAGCCTGGAGTAAGTCACACATGACGAGCTTCATATCGCTCATATTTTAGAGTTAGAGTGATCCTAGAAGCCGTAGGAATCTTCCCGGAGCTTCGCGCTTCGAATCGACTCTTTTCGTGTACGTTAGTTGGTTCAAGAAGGAGAACCAACCGACTAGATTCCAATCTAGTCGGTCAGGAACTCTTCTCAAACCGACTAGTTTATTAAATCAATAATTCAGAAGTTACTGTTTACTCTTAATCGGTCTAAGAACAACCACCGACCGACTAGATGTGAAACTAGTCGGTCAGAACTTGCTCTCAGACCGACTAGTTCCTTTGATTAATTTTACCAAGTTACTGTTTATCGTTAGTCGGTCCATGAACACTCACCGACCGACTAGGTCTCAAAGTAGTCGGTCGACTGGTCTTCACAAACCGACTAATTCACTTCCCAGATTTCTTCCTTCTTTTGCTGTTTGATTTTAGTTTGTCACAGTTGAACGACCGACCGACTAGTTCCCAAACTAGTCGGTCAGCCACACTTCGTTGACCGACTAAATCACCCAGAAACCCTAGGTTTGCCCTAGCCGCCGTAGTTTTCCTATAAATAACCCCCAATCGTTTTCTTTTCTTCTTTCTCTTCTCTTGGCCATTTCCTTTCCCCCTTGACCTCTGATCTTCCCCAACCTTCCTTTAGCCATTCCTCCTTCCTCAAGAGCCCATCTCCCTCTCCATTTGCGCCGGCCTTCTCCTCTAGGCCGCCGGCCAACCCCCAAAACCCCCAAAACCCCACAAAATCCCATTTCTCCAGATTTTCTCCCCATTTCCAGATCTGAGCCATAGTTCTCCGGATCGTTCTTCCGTCGCCGTGCTTGCTCGGCATCGATCTTCTGCTTCTATACGGTAGTGTTCGATCCTTAATTAAAATGGATATTAGAGATATAGAACTAATATTGTTTTGCCATGTATGTGATCTCATCCCCGTAGGTTACCATTTTGTGACGTGCCTCGTTGATCGTCATCCTTGGTGCCAGGCAAGTGAAACTTGTCTCTTAGGGTTTTAGGCCATGTTTTAGGCCACTTTTGCACCATAGCGTAAAAGAGACTAGACAGTGAAATGATAGCTGCCTAGACGCCTATTTGATCTAGTTTGACAACGAAACTAGCTCCGTCACTTCAATTGATCTAGTTTGACAATGAAGCTAGGTCCAACCCTTTTAACTTGTTGTTCATGCATATTAAACTGCCATGTTTAATTCCTTACCTGTATGCCTTACTACATGCCATGCCATGCTATCCATGTTGAATGTCGCATTCGTAGCACACGCTACAATACTTGTCTTTCCTGGCTCGTGTTCCAGAAGCGGGCCACGTGTGTTAGTCGATAGCCAATGCCCGATCTACTTGTTTCTGGCTAGGCACCTGCGTTGTAGGCATAACCCTAGGCCAGGCTAGGCACCTGCTCTTTAGCGGGCACAACCCTATGCCAAATACACTTCCTGGCTCGTGATCCAGAAGCGAGCATTCCGAGTTCGGGGGTAATGCCCTGGCTCGATACACGTGGAGGGGTAGGGATAAGCGGTCACCTGAGCTTACGAGTTGGCCTGATCAGCCACTCTAGCCATGTCACGCCCCGCTTCCCTAAAATGGAGGCGAGACGTGAAAAGGTCCGCACAAGAGTGGAGCTGTGAAGCCCCAAACCCGATAAGCGTCAATAAAACATAAGCAGGTCCCTGTAACCACAAACGGAACAGCAATAATAACACAAGGAGAGACAGAAATAAAATCTCAAATCTCAAAATTTGTCCAACATTAAAATTAAGTTCAACATCCGGAAAAGCCACCTGGCTAAAAGAAAGAGTCTAAAGGCCCAGAACAAGGCCAATAAGGACAAACATAAACAGAGTATAGGTGCTGTGCACCGACAACTACAGCAGTCTAAAACAAAAAGGGGAAAGCTCAACAAAGACACTAGGACTGGTCCCCAGTGTCCACGTACTCCTCTTCAAACACAGGCTCCGGCTCGGCGTCCGCAAACACCTCGTCCTCAACAACAAACTCAGGCTCAGAATCTAACATGTGTCACCCAAAAGAGTAGAGGGGCACATGTCAGCAAGTCTAAAAGACTTGGGCAAGGAAACTGAAAGTAAGGTAAACTAACAACCTAGCAGTTATAGTATGATGCATGACATGGCAAGTATAGTATGGAAGTGACAAGTAAAGGGAAGTACAAGTAGCAAGTAGCAAGTATGTCATGGATAATGAGTTTTACAAGTAAAACACGGACAAGTACAAGTCAAATGGTTCACGTCAAGTGATCACGTCAAGTTAACAAGTTGTGCACAGAGATTTTGTCTGCTGGCTAGAGTGGCTGATCGGGCCAACTCGTAAGCTCAGGTGACCGATTATCCCTACCCCTCCACGTGTATCGAGCCAGGGCATTACCCCCGAACACGGAATGTTCGCTTCTGGATCACGAGCCAGGAAGTGTTTTTAACACGTATGGCGTAGGGTTATGCCTGCAACGCAGGTGCCTAGCCGGAAACAAGTAGATCGGGCATTGGCTATCAACCAACTCACGTGGCCCGCTTCTGGAACACGAGCCAGGAAACACAAGTATTGTAGCGTGTGCTATGAATGCGACATTCAACATGGATAGTATGGATGACAATTAATTCGCGTGCCGTTAATTAAAATTAAACATGACATGGTAGTTATGCAACATGATAAATGACGGATCTAGCTTCGTTGTCAAGCTAGTTCCTGAAATTGCGCCTAGGCGAGTATCATTTCATCGCATATTCTCTTTTACGCCTACAACAAGCAAATGGCCTAAAACATGGCCCAAAACCCTAAGTGGCAAGTTTCACTTTCCTAGCACCGAGGATGACGATCACGTAGGTTCGTCTCACGAACGCTAATCTACGGGGAAGAGGTCGCTGCCATGGCAAAACAACATTAGAACAACATCCAACCTACTTTTATTAGGGTTTCACAAAAACACAAATGGGTTATGAGAATATTATAGAATCGAGTTATTACCGAATCGTTAGCGGAAGAACGATGCCGAGCAAGCACGACGACGGAAGAAACGATCCGGGGAACCTACGGTTCAGATCTGAAAATGGGGAGAAAATCTGGAGAAATGTGGTTTTGGGGATTTTTGGGGTTTTCCGTCGACCTAGAGGAGGTGGCCGGCCAAAATGGAGAGGGAGAGGAGCTCTTGATGAAGGAGGAGGGCTAGGGTTATGTGGATGATGATTTGGGGAAGAAAGAGGCTCAGGAGAAATGAAAGAAGAAAAGAAAAATGTTTGGGGGGTTTAAATAGGAAGAGCTGGAGGCTGGGCAAACCCTAGGTTTACGACAGCGATTAGTCTGTCAAAGAAGGGTTGTTGACCGACTAGTTCAACAACTAGTCGGTCGGTCGACCAACTGTGACCGACTAAAACCAAACAGCGAAAGTATGGAAAAATCTGGGTAATGAATTAGTCAGTCTGTGAAGGCCCGTCGATCGACTAGTTTGCAACCTAGTCGGTCGGTGAGTGTTCATGGACCGACTAACGATAAACAGTAACTTAGGTGAAATTTACTAACAGAAACTAGTCGGTCTGAGAGCAAGTTCTGACCGACTAGTTGCGCATCTAGTCGGTCGGTGGTTGTTCTTAGACCGACTAAAAGTAAACAGTAACTCCTGGATAATTAACAAAGCCCATTAGTCGGTCCATGAAGGTTTGCCGACCGACTAAATCGTCATCTAGTCGGTCTGTTCCCCTTCTTGTACCGGCTAACATGCACAGAAAGTTCCGAAATGGAGCGCGAAGCTCCAGGATCGATTCCTAAGACTCCTAGGCTTGATCTAACAATAAGATATGATCGATATGGAGCCCGTCACGAATGACTTACTCCGAAATCGACGATCAACGGAAGAAGCTAGAAAAACACGACGAAACGATCGAAAGTGAAAGCTACGGAGACGAAAACCACGCATAAGGAGAAAATCCACCAAAATATATATATAATATAAATAATCCAGATACATAAAAACCAGTCGTTACATCCTCCCCAACTTAAGAAAAATTCCGTCCTCGGAATTTCCCAACACTCGCGTGTCCGGAAACAAAAGTGGGAAACGCTCTCGCATCTCATCCTCATTCTCCCAAGTAGACTCTCCAGGCGAGCCGTGTCGCCACATCACCCTCACAAGATTGACAACCTTGTTCCGAAGTGACTTCTGACGCCTGTCCAGAATCTGCACTGGCTGCTGGTCATATGTCATATCAGGGCGAACGGTAATCTCCGAGAAATCCACAGCATGAGATGGATCGCTAATGTATCGACGAAGCTGCGACACATGGAAAACATTGTGAACTCCTTCCAAAGATGGCGGCAAAGCTAAGCGGTAGGCTACCTCGCCAACTCTCTCCAGAATGTCAAACGGTCCAACGTATCGCAGGCTCAACTTCCCTCGCTTCCCAAAGCGAATCACACCACGATTCAGGGAAATCTTCAAGAACACATGGTCGCCCGGCTGAAATTCCAAAGGACGGCGTTTAGCATCCGCCCAATGCTTAAAACGGTCCTGAGCAATCCTCAACCTCTACCGAATGTTCCTGACAACATCCACGGCCTCCACAATCATCTCAAGTCCCAACAGCCCCCGATCACCAACGTCATCCCAACTCAATGGCGATCGACATTTCCTCCCATACAGCGCGGCAAAAGGCGCCATGCCAATACTGGCCTGGAAGCTGTTGTTGTAGGAAAACTCTACCAGATGTAGATGGTCCTCTCACGAACCCTTGAAATCCAACATGCACGCCCTCAGCATGTCCTCCAAGATCTGAATCGTCCTCTCGGACTGGCCATCCGTCTGCGGATGGTACGCCGTGCTGAAACTCAGACGCGTACCCAAACTATTCTGTAAACTCTGCCAGAACTGAGATGTGAACCTCGTGTCTCTGTCTGACACGATACTCACAGGGACTCCGTGAAGTCGTACGATCTCCTGCACGATTCACGTTACATCACTATCTAAACTAGGAAAAGGAAATAAAACGGAGAGCAAAAGAATTTACCTCCATATATCTCCTCGCTAGCGCCTCAGTGGACTGTCCCACTCGGAATGGAATAAAGTGCGCGGATTTGGTCAAACGGTCTACGATCACCCAAATCGCGTCATTTTGCTTTGGACTCTGAGGTAGTCCAGTCACGAAATCCATAGTGATGTGTTGCCACTTCCACTCTGGAATCGGAAGCGGTTGTAGCAACCCGGCCGTACGCTGATGCTCCGCCTTTACCTGCTGGCAAACCAAGCACTTGGCTACACTCCGAGCCACACTCCTCTTCATACCATGCCACCAATAGTTCAGACGAAGATCCTTGTACATCTTGGTCCCACCAGGATGCACAGAATACGGCGAACTATGTGCCTCCACCATCAACTTCTCTCTGATATCCCCAGCTGGCACACACAACCTAGCTCCAAACCTCAGCGAGCCATCCTCATGAATCAAAAAGTCAGTCCACAGACCGGCTTCCACCAGCTCCCGAATCTTCACCAGCTTCAGATCCTCAGCCTGGCCAGCCTTGATCCGATCCACAATCGTCGAATGTATCTGCATACACATCAACGAAGAAGCCTCCCCAGGAAGAACAACCTCAACACCGGACTCGCAAAAATCCTGCTGCAATCTCCACTGCGAGGTCAACATCATCACCGCCGGAAGCCTACTCAGCGCATCAGGAACCACATTCACCTTGCCAGGGTGATACTGCAAATCAATCTCATAATCCGCCATGAGCTCCAACCATCGACGTTGTCGCATGTTGAGCTCCTTCTGAGTGAAAATATACTTCAAGCTTTTGTGATCGGTGAAGATCTTCACTTTCTCACTCAGCAAGAAGTGCCTCCAAATCTTAAGAGTAAACACAACAGCAGCCAACTCCAAATCATGCGTCGGGTAATTCTCCTCATGAACCTTGAGCTGACGAGATGCATAAGCCACTACATGACCATGCTGATGCAAAACACAACCGAGACCCTTGCCAGAAGCATCGCAAAAGATCTCGAATCCTCCACTGCGATCAGGCACAACAAGAATAGGGACAGTCGTCAATCTCTCCCTCAGAACACCAAAAGCATTCTCACAATCACCCGACCAAACAAAAGGTACATCTTTCCGCGTCAATCTGGTCATCGGCTCAGCAATACGGGAAAAGTCCTTAATGAAGCGCCAATAATAACCAGCCAGTCCAAGGAAACTCTGGATCTCAGACGCTGACTGCGGAACAGGCCACTCTCTGATGGCCCTGATCTTCTCGGGATCCACTGAAATACCATCTCCAGTCACCACATGCCCGAGAAAAGCAACTCTGTCTAGCCAAAACTCGCACTTCGAAAACTTAGCATACAGCCGATGCTTCCTCAAAATCTCCAACACTGTCCTCAAGTGCGAGGCATGCTCTTCCTCCAACTTCGAATAGATCAGAATGTCGTCAATGAAGATAACGACAAACTTATCTAAAAAGTCATAGAAGATCAGATTCATCAGATTCATGAAGACTGCGGGTGCATTGGTTACACCGAAGGGCATAACCATAAACTCATAGTGTCCATACTTCCTCCTGAACGCTGTCTTCGGAACATCATCCTTCTTCACCTTCAACTGATGGTAACCACTCCTTAAATCCAATTTAGAAAACACCCTCGAACCTCCAAGCTGATCAAAAATATCATCGATGCGAGGCAACGGGTATTTATTCTTGATGGTTACCACATTCAGCTCCTGATAGTCCACGCACATGCGACGCGAACCATCCTTCTTCTTCACCAGCAAGACCGGTGCTCCCCACGGAGACACACTAGGGTTGACATAACCCTTCTGCAAAAGCTCATCCAGCTGCTTCCGCAACTCCTCTAACTCAGCGGGTGCCATACGATATGGCGCCTTCGAAATCGGTTGCGCTCCTGGAACAAGATCAATAGAAAATTCTAAAGCTCGATCAGGTGGTAATCTAGACGTCTCCTCGGGGAAGACGTCATCAAAGTCCCGCACAACCGCTGGCCTCTCCAGCTCCATCTGCATAGTCACAATCTCCACCGGCCTGGCCCGAAATCTGACCGGACCGAGCGAACTGCTACCCCGGCTGAACTCAAATACTAGATGTCTGGGAATCTCGAACACCACCTTCTTCCTCTGACAGTCGATCGTAGCATAGAAGCTCACAAGCCAATCCATCCCAAGGACCGCATCATAGTTGATGATGTCGTGGACAATGAAATCAGCGTAAAGCTCATATCCACAAACCACCAACGAGCAAGAATTGCAACCACGATGCACCGAGACCACACCATTCCCTGTAACGATATTCCAACTCTTGGAAAGAGGGGAGGTCGACAAGGAATGCTTCTCCACGAAGCTCCGAGAAATAATGCACATCGATGCACCAGAGTCAAAGAGGACTCGTACAGGAAATGTGCACACCAAAACCACACCTAACAAGCAATTTAACAATCAAACCCTAGTCTAGCAAACAATCATGTTCAAGCAAACAACATAATCCAACAATCAAAACTAGCTAGGAAAGTAACAGCTAGATTGAGGATTACCTGCGATAACCTCATCCACAGCCTCGCTCTCCACAGCGGTCATCAGAAAAGCCTGCCTCCTTGGCGGAAAAGCCTGCTGAAAAGCCTGCCTATGTGGAATAAGAGCTGCTCCACGTCCTGCAGGAACAAACGCTCTCTGCTGCAACGGCTGTGCTGCAACAGGTACCCTCCAAGGCTGCTTCGACCTCGAACAATCCTTCATGGTATGGGTAGGATCTCCACAGACAACACACTGGCCCATGAATCTCCTACACTGATCCTTGATATGCCCGATCTTGCCGCAGAAATGGCAAGTCTTCTGAATAGGCCCTCCTGGCCTCTTGAACTGTGATGGCTGATTAGGCTTGAAACCAGGCCTAACCACTGCACTGGCCTGCTCCATATGCCTCTTCCCGGCACCAGAAACATGTCCCCTCCTCTGGCTCAGGTTCAGCTCCTGCCTCCTCGCAGCGACCAGAACCTTCTGATAAGAGTCCAGATCAGAGGAAGACACAAAACTCTGAAGCTCCAAAGCAAGTCCCTGCAGGAACCTCTGAGCCCTCTCGTCAACATCCTGCACCATCTTCGGTGCGAACCGACTCAGCCTAGTGAACTCTTGGTGGTACAGGTCCACCGTCAAGCTCCCTTGCTTCAGATCAATAAAGCGCTGCAGCATCTCCTTCCTAGCAGCCTTCGGAAAGAACTCCTCATCAAACCTGGACTTAAAGGTAGCCTAAGCTATCGGCTCCACCAGCATCTTCTCTTCCGCATCCCACCAGTTCCGAGCATTATCCTTCAGCTGCCTCTTCGCCAAATCAACCCATCCAGCCGGGCTGATCTTGGCCATCTTCAAATTATCCTCAATGTTCTGAATCCACTCATCGGCAGCCAGAGGACCCTCAGACCCATCAAAATATGCGGGACCCAGCTCCGGAAATTGCTTCGCTCCCGGCTCGGAGCGAGGGGCATCCTGGATTGCCCGACCAGCTCGAACAACTGGAGCATTCTGGACTTGCAAGAGCACGCCCTGCTGCACCTGCATCATCTGAAGCATCATCCGCATCATCTCTCCATTGGTGCGTTCCCGCTGAGGCTCCTCGTCATGAGGGGGCGCACCACTACCACCACCATGGGTGAATCGCCTTCCTGCCATCTATTGACACAGAAAACGAAACAATTTAGACTCATAGCTTATGACTCGGATGTCAAACTTAGTTTATTGGACATTCTAATATTATGATCATCATTCCGATAATCACAGTTACAGAAGGGACCTACATGGGCCACCAACAAAACCTGTCACGACCCGCTTCCCTAAAATGGAGGCGAGACGTGAAAAGGTCCGCACGAGAGTGGAGCTGTGAAGCCCCAAACCCGATAAGCGTCAATAAAACATAAGCAGGTCCCTGTAACCGCAAACGGAACAACAATAATAACACAAGGAGAGACAGAAATAAAATCTCAAATCTCAGAATTTGTCCAACATTAAAATTAAGTTCAACATCCAGAAAAGCCACCAGGCTAAAAGAAAGAGTCTAAAGGCCCAGAACAATGCCAACAAGGACAAACATAAACAGAGTATAGGTGCTACGCACCGACAACTACAGCAGTCTAAAAAAAAGGGGAAAGCTCAACGAAGACACTAGGACTGGTCCCCAGTGTCCACGTACTCCTCGTCAAACACAGGCTCGGGCTCGGCGTCCGCAAACACCTCGTCCTCAACAACGAACTCAGGCTCAGGATCTAACATGTGTCACCCAAAAGAGTAGAGGGGCACATGTCAGCAAGTCTAAAAGACTTGGGCAAGGAAACTGAAAGTAAGGTAAACTAACAACCTAGCAGTTATAGTATGATGCATGACATGGCAAGTATAGTATGGAAGTGACAAGTAAAGGGAAGTACAAGTAGCAAGTAGCAAGTATGTCATGGATAACGAGTTTTACAAGTAAAACACGGACAAGTACAAGTCAAATGGTTCACGTCAAGTGATCACGTCAAGTAAACACGTCAAGTAAACAAGTTGTGCACAGAGATTTCGTCTGCTGGCTAGAGTGGCTGATCGGGCCAACTCGTAAGCTCAGGTGACCGATTATCCCTATCCCTCCACGTGTATCGAGCCAGGGCATTACCCCCGAACACGGAATGCTCGCTTCTGGATCACGAGCCAGGAAGTGTTTTTAACACGTATGGCATAGGGTTATGCCTACAACACAGGTGCCTAGTCGGAAACAAGTAGATCGGGCATTGGCTATCAACCAACTCACGTGGCCCGCTTCTGGAACACGAGCCAGGAAACACAAGTATTGTAGCGTGTGCTACGAATGCGACATTCAACATGGATAGCATGGATGACAATTAATTCGCGTGCCGTTAATTAAAATTAAACATGACATGGTACTTATGCAACATGATAAATGACAGATCTAGCTTCGTTGTCAAGCTAGTTCCTGAAATTGCACCTAGGCGAGTATCATTTCGTCGCCCAGTCTCTTTTACGCCTACAACAAGCAAATGGCCTAAGACATGGCCCAAAACCCTAAGTGGCAAGTTTCACTTGCCTAGCAACGAGGATGACGATCACGTAGGTTCGTCTCATGGACGCTAATCTACGGGGAAGAGGTCGCTGCCATGGCAAAACAACATTAGAACAACATCCAACCTAGTTTTATTAGGGTTTCACAAAAACACAAATGGGTTATGAGAATATTGTAGAATCGAGTTATTACCGAATCGTTAGCGGAAGAACGATGCCGAGCAAGCACGGTGACAGAAGAAACGATCCGGGGAACCTATGGTTTAGATATGGAAATGGGGAGAAAATCTGGAGAAATGGGGTTTTGGGGATTTTTGGGGTTTTCGGGCGACCTAGAGGAGGTGGCCGGCCAAAATGGAGAGGGAGAGGAGCTCTTGATGAAGGAGGAGGGCTAGGGTTATGTGGATGATGATTTGGGGAAGAAATAGGCTCAGGAGAAATGAAAGAAGAAAAGAAAAACGTTTGGGGGGTTTAAATAGGAAGAGCTGGCGGCTGGGCAAACCCTAGGTTTACGACAGCGATCAGTCGGTCAAAGAAGGGTTGTTGACCGACTAGTTCAACAACTAGTTGGTCGGTCGACCAACTGTGACCAACTAAAACCAAACAGCGAAAGTAGGGAAAAATCTGGGTAATGAATTAGTCGGTCTGTGAAGGCCCGTCGACCGACTAGTTTGCAACCTAGTCGGTCGGTGAGTGTTCATGGACCGACTAACGATAAACAGTAACTTAGGTGAAATTTACTGACAGAAACTAGTCGGTCTGAGAGCAAGTTCTGACCGACTAGTTGCGCATCTAGTCGGTCGGTGGTTGTTCTTAGACCGACTAAAAGTAAACAGTAACTCCTGAATAATTAACAAAGCCCACTAGTCGGTCCATGAAGGTTTGCCGACCGACTAAATCGGCATATAGTCGGTCGGTTCCCCTTCTTGTACCGGCTAACGTGCACAGAAAGTTCCGAAATGGAGCGCGAAGCTCCGGGATCGATTCCTAAGACTCATAGGCTTGATCTAACAATAAGATATGACTGATATGGAGCCCGTTACGAATGACTTACTCCGAAATCGACGATCAACGGAAGAAGCTAGGAAAACACGACGAAACGATCGAAAGTGAAAGCTACGGAGACGAAAACCACGTATAAAGAGAAAATCCACCAAAACATATATATAATATAAATAATCCAGATACATGAAAACCAGTCATTACAAGCCAGCAGACGAAATCTCTGTGCACAACTTGTTCACTTGACGTGTTTACTTGACGTGTTCACTTGACGTGTTCACTTGACGTGTTTACTTGACGTGTTCACTTGACGTGTTTACTTGACGTGTTCACTTGACGTGATTTACTTGACTTGTACTTGTCCGTGTTTATACTTGTAAAACTTGTCATCCATGCCATACTTGCTACTTGTTACTTGTTATTTGCACCTTACCTTAATTGTTACTCACATACTAAACTTGTCATGCTATAAATCATACTATAACTGCTTGGTTGTTAGTTTACTTTCCTTTCAGTTTTCTTGCTCAAGTCTTTTTAGACTTGCTGACATGTGCCCCTTGCTCTTTTGGGTGACACATGTTAGATCCCGAGCTAGAGGCCGTTGCAGAGGACGTAGTGTTTGCTGGCACTGAGACAATGGTTGCCGAGGAGGGGTTTGTGGTCATTGGTGACCTGTCTTGAGGCCTCTTGTGTTCTCTTCTTTTGTTTAGGCTTGCTGTTAGTTGTCGGTGCGTGGCACCTTTGCTTGTATGTTGTACTTTGTTGGCCATGTATGGGCCTTATCTTTTCCTTTTGAGCCTGGTGGCTTTTCTGTGATATTGTAATTTATTTTATGGATATTCTGAGATTTAATAAATTGCTTATTGTCTCACTTCATTATTATTATCGTTGTTTCGTGTTGCATTGCAAGGACATGCCAATTGAATTTTATACGCTTATCAGGCGTGTAGCTTCACAGCTCCACGTTTGAGCGGACCTTCTCACGTCTGGCCTCCATTTTTGGGAAGCGGGGCGTGACAAACCTACACGGTATCGGGGTTGAGATCACCCTTTGCGTCAGCAGGTTGGCTTCTTCGAGATGTTGGGGATCGATCTTTGCTTGCGGCTGAGCCCCTACCGATCATTGAACCTAAGAGAGAGGCGCTCGGTCTGAGGGGAGCTTTGGCCTTGATGGGGGCACCCTTAGCGCCTTGGGCTTGACGATCTTCTGCAAGAGCGGTTCTCTATAGCTTGATCTTACGGGATGTTCTCCCGCACTATCTCGATCGATGCATAGGGGATCCCAAGCTCCCCCTGCTGGATCCTCTTCCTTGCAGTGAAAATGTAACATCGCTGTCGGACAATTTCTTCTTCATCAAGCCTTCTTTGAATTGTGGCCTCCTTCTTGTCGAACCATCTCTATCTAGCAGCTGCCTTGTCATCATTGAGACGCCTTTACAGAGCGACTAGCTCCTCTTCATCGAAGCACCTCATCCGAGCAGCTGCTTCTTCATCGAACTCAGGGAGGAGGTTCCGCCTCACGTTGAGAGGTCTGGAGGGGCCTGATGTTAGAGGCCTCCTCACAGATTTTGCCGCAGTCATGTCCTTCATCACTTTGTCAAAGATCTCAAAGCTTTGATAGATGCCACGGGCTGCATTCTTGATGGTAGCATCTACACCCAAGGGGCGCATCTCTCGGGGGGACCTCCTAGGAGAGGGGGCCTCGTCGAGCATTGGATGTTTACCGCTACGATGACGATGTGACTTTGTGTGGGGTCTGTCATGAATGTAACCAATGTTCCCACAGACTGTACCAAATATTGCGGTAAAATCTACGAACACTGAATTTATATTGAAATGGGAATCATGGTTACAATGATTACAAGTTTTGGGGTGAAGACGAAGTTAATCCCGATTGGAAGATGCTTTGTAGATGGAAATCTCAGGGTCGCCCGTCTAGTGGAGTAGTTTGACGTGGGTCGCTTTGACCGCCTGTAGCTGGGACGAACTTCCTGCAAGAGGAGTAACTTGTCAGAAAGGTTCGGTTGGCTGTCAACCAAGAGCCTCTCCGATGCTTAAGTTAGTTGGTAACTGCTTGGAGAATGTCAGCAGGGCGATCTTAGAGGCAGATCGGCACTTGCGTGGCAAACTAATGTGGACGGCACGAATATGTGGAGGATATTCAACGTTGAATATAAGTAGATGTGTTAGAATTTCTTACAGATTAGCCAGCCCCTTGCTTATTGGAGGAGAGGGTGTATTTATAGGCTGTTGGAGTCGGTTTCTTTAGTTGAGCCGACGGTGTCAGGGTGTCAAGGGTTCGATCGAGGATGTCAGGGTCGAACGTGTCAGGCGTGCTTTTGTCAGAGCCGTAAATATCAGGAATGCTTTTGTCAGGCTGTCTGGCGACGAAACATCCATGGGTGCTTTCGGCAGGCTGTCAGGCTGCGAAGCGGCCAGGCGTGCTTTTATCAGACTTGTCTGTAGTGAAACTGGAAGTTATACTAGTGGAAGGTCGCCTTCCTCCTTGGGCGAACTGCTTCTGGGTGGAGAGGTAGGCAAGCTGCCTCTGTGGCGAGCTACCTTTGGGACGAGTTAGTGTAGATCGTGCACGATCAGCCGGAGGGCTCTTCTCTTTGGTTCGGTTGACAAGTTCGCTGCTCTGCAGGTGTGGGCTGCTCTGAGCCACGGTGAGCTTGTCCAAATCTCGGTGAACTAGGTCTCATTGTGGAGATTCGACGGGCCATGACTTGGGCTTCGATCATACGGGCCTAGATCGACTGGGCAGATCTTAAGGTCATAACAAATATCATTTAATAAAAAGATCCATAACTTCCCAAAAATGTAGAAAAATAGCCCCAAGCTAAGAAAAATCGACAAAAATGTCCGCCGGAACCAGGAGATCGCCATCTTTAACTGAATAATAAGAGAAGACCAAATTACATTATAAAAATCATATCATTTAAAATAAAAATTCATATCATACAGAAAATGTTGAAAAGAGCTCGAGCTCAGAAAAATCAAAAAAAAATTATGTTGGAAACGGGAGATCGCCAACTACAACTGAAAAATAAAAGAAGACAAAATTAGGCCAAAATCTTATCATTTAATAAAATGATGCATATCTGCCATAAAATACAGAAAATAGCACCGAGCTCTGAAAAATCCACAATAATGTCCATTGGAACCAGAAGATCGCAATATACAACTGGAAAAAAGAAGACAAAATTAGGCCAAAAATAATATCATTTAATAAAAAGATTCATATCTTCAAGAAAATCGAAAAAAAGCCCAAAGCTAAGAAAAATCCGCAAAAATATCTGTTGGAACCGGGCGGTCGACATGAAAAATATGAGAAAACAAAATTAGGCCCCAAAAATCTTGTCATCTAAGAGAGAGATCCATATCTTTAATAAAATGTAGAAAATAACCCGGAGCTCAGAAAAATCCGCAAAAATATCTGTTAGAACTGGGAGATCTCCATATTCAACTGAAAAATAAGAGAAGAAAAACTTAGTCTATAAAATTATATCCTTTAATAAAACAATCCATATCTTCAATAAACTGTAGAAAATAGTTTCGAGTTTCGAAAAATCCACAAAAATGGTCGTTGGATCAGGGAGATCGACATCTTCAACTAAAAAAATCAGAGAAAACAAAATTAGGCAATAAAAATCATATCATTTAACTTAAAGATTCACCTCTTACAGAAAATTTAGAAATAGCCCGAAGCTCAGAAAAATCCGCAAAAATGCCAATTGGAACCGGGCGATCGCCATCTTCAATGAAAAAAATAAGAGAAGACAAAATTAGGCCTAAATATGATATCATTTAATAAAAAGATCTATAACTTCCTGAAAATGTAGAAAAATAATCCCGAGCTCATAAAAGACGCCAAAATATCCGTTGGAATCAGGAAATCGCCATCTTCAACAGAAATATTAGAGAAGACAAATTAGGCTATAAAAATCATCTCACTTAATATAAAAATCCATATCTTCCAGAAAATTTAGAAACTATTCCGGATCTTAGAAACATTCGCACTAATGTTTGTTGGAAATGGTAGATCGCCATCTTCAACTGAAAAAAGAGAAGACAAAATTAGGCCAAAAAATCATATCATTTAACAAAAAGATCCATAATTTCCCGAAAATGTCGAAAAATAGTCCCAAGCTCAGAAATATCTGCAAAAATATCAGTTGGAAGCGGGAGATTGACATCTTCAAGTGAAAAAAAATAAGAGAAGACAAATTTAGGATAAAAATCATATCATTTAATAAAAAGAGCCATATCTTCAATAAAATATAGAAAATAACACCGAGCTCAGATCCGCAAAAAAGTCAGTTGGAACCTGGAGATATCCATTTTCAACTGAAAAATAAGAGAAGACAAAATTAGGCTAGAAAAATCATATCATTTAATCTAAAGATATATATCTTATAGATAATTTAGAAAATAGCCCGAAGCTCAGAAAATATTCAAAAATGTCCGTTGGAACCCGGAGATCGCCATACTCATCTGAAAAATATGAGAAGATAAAATTAGGCCAACAAATCATATTATTTAATAAGAAGATCCTTATCTTCTAGAAAATGTAGAAAATAGCCTCAAGATCAAAATAATTGGCAAAAATCTCCGTTGAAACCGTGAGAACGCCATTTTCAACTTAAAAAATAAGAGAAGACAACATTAGGCCAAAATATCATATCATTTAATTAAATTATCCATTTCTTTCATATAATAAAGAAAAATAGCCCCAATCTAACAAAAATAAGTAAAAAATCTGCTGGAACAGGTAGATCGCAATATTCAACTAAAAAATAAGAGAAGAACAACGTAGGATATAAAAATCATATCAATTAATAAAAAATTCATATCATTTAATAAAAAATTCATATCTTTTATAAAATGTAGAAAATAGCACCGAGTTTTGAAAATCCACAAAATTTTTCGTTGGGACCCGGAAGATCGACATCTTCAAATGAAAAATAAGAGTAGACAAAATTAGGCCAAAAATAAAATTTAATAAAAATATCCATATCTTCAAGAAAATTTAGAAAATAGCCACGTGTTCAGAATAATATGCAAAAATATCCGTAGGAATTGGGAGATTGCCATCTTCAATTGAAAAATAGGAGAAGACAAATTTCGGCCAAAAAATCATATCATTTAATAAAAAGATTCATAACTTCACAAAATTGTCGAAAAATAGTCCCGATCTTGGAAAAATCTGCAAAAATGTCATTTGGAACTGGGAGATCACCATCTTCAACTGAAAAATAAGAGAAGACAAAATTAGGTAAAAAAATCCTATCATTTAATAAAAAGATTCATATCTTCAACAAAATATAGAAAATAGCCCCTAGCACAGAAAAATACCCAAAAATACACGTTGAAATAGGGAGATTGCCATCTTCAAGTAAACAATACAAGGAGATAAAATTAGGCCAAAAATGATATCATTTAATAAAATGATATGTTCCAGAAAATGTAGAAAATAGCTCTGAGCTCAGAAAAATCCGCAAAAATGTCCGTTGGAACAGAGAGATCGCTATTTTCAATTGAAAAATAAGAGAAGACAAAATTATGCAAAAATCATATAATTAACTAAAAGATGCATATCTTCCAGAAAATACGGAAAATAGCTCTGAGTTAAGTAAAATCTGGAAAAATGTCTGTTTGAACTGGGAGATCACCATCTTTAACTGAAAAATAAGTGAAGACAAAATTAGGCTAGAAAAATCAATCTTTTAGTTTAAAGATATTTATCCAGAAAAATTAGAAAAAAGCCAATAGCTAAGAAAAACCCGTAAAAATTTTCGTTGGAACAGGGAGATTGCAATCTTAATCTGAAAAATAAGAGACAAAAATTTGGCTTAAAAATCAAATTATATAATAAAAGGTGCGTATCTTCTAGAAAATGTAGAAAATAGCCTTTATGTCAAAAAAATCCGCAAAAATATCAGTTGGAACAGAGCGAACGATATCTTCAACCGAAAAATAAGAGAAGATATCTTCCATAAAATGTAGAAACATTGCCCCGAACTTAGAAAATCTGCAAAAATGTCAGTTGGAACCCGAATATCGCCATCTTTATCTGAAAAATATTAAAACCCAAAATTAGGCGAAAAATCATATTATTTATTTAAAAGATCCATATCTTCCAGAAAATATAGAAAATAGCATCTATTTTAAAAAATCCGCAAAAATGTCTGTTGAAACCGAGAGAACGTCATCTTAAACTGAAATATTAAAGAAGACAAAATAAGGCCAAAAAATCATATCATTTAATAGAAAGATCGCCATCATCAACTGGAAAGTAAGAGAAGACAAAATTAGGCAACAAAAATCATATTAAAAATATAAAGATTCTTATATTCCAGAAAATATAGAAAATAGCCCCGAGATCACAAAAATACACAAAAAATTCCATTGCAAACGGGAGATCGCCATCTTCAAATGAAAAATAAGAGAAGATAAATTGGTCTATAAAAATAATATCATTTAATATAGATCCATATCTTTCAGAAAATGTAAAAAATAGCAGAGAGCTCAGAAAAATCCGCATAAATGTCCGTTGGAATCGAGAGATCGCCATCTTCATCCGAAAAATAAGAGTAGACAAAATCAGGCCATACAAATTATATCATTTAATGAAAAGATACATATCTTACAGAAAACATAGAAAATAGCACGGAGAATAGAAAATTCCGCAAAAATTTTCGTTGGAGTCGGGAGATCGCCATATTCAAGTGAAAAATAAGAGAAGACAAACTTAGTCTATAAAAATCATATCATTTAATAAAAAGATGCACATTTTCAATAAACTGTAGAAAATAGTTCAGTGCTTAGAAAAATCAGCAAAAATGGCCGTTGGAATCGGGAGATCAACACCTTCAACAGAAAAATAAGAGAAAACAAAATTAAGCCATAAAAATCATATCATTTAATCTAAAGATTCATAGCTTACAGAAAATTTAGAAAATAGCCCGGAGCTCAGGAAAATACGCGAAAATGCACGTTGGAACCGAGAGAAACCTTCTTCATCTGCAAAATATGAGAAGAATAAATTAGGCCTAAAATCATCTTCCAGAAAATGTAGAAAATATCCTCTAGGTCAAAAAAAATCCGCAAAATCACCGTTGGAACTGTGAGAACACAATCTTCAACTGAAAAATAAGAGAAACAACAATAGGCCAAAAATCATATCATTTAATAAAATGATCCATATCTTCCATAAAATGAAGAAAAATAGCTCCAACTTAATAAAAATCAGTAAAATGTCCGCGGGAACCGGTAGATCGCAATATTCAAATGAAAAAAATAAGAGAATAAAAACATAGGATATAAAAATCATGTCATTTAATTAAAAAAATTCATATCTTCCATAAAATGTAGAAAATAGCATCGAATTTCGAAAAATATGCAAAAATTTCCGTTAGAATCGGGACATCGCCATCTACAATTGAAAAATAAGAGTAGACAAAATTAGGCTATAAAAATCATATCATTTAATATAAAGTTTCATATCTTACAGAAAATATAGAAAATATCACAGAGCTCAGAAAAATCCGCAAAAATGTTTGTTAGAACCGAGATATTCTCATCTTCTTCCGAAAAATAGAGACGACAAAATTTGGCCAAAAAATCATATCATTTCATAAAAAGATCCATATCTTTCAGAAAATGTAGAACACCATACTTAAGCTAAGAAAAATCCGCAAAAATATCCATTGTAACCGAGAGATCGCTATATTCAAGTGAAAAAAATAAGAGAAAGACAAAAATATGCTATAAAAATTATATTATTTATAAAAATGTACAAAATAGCACAGAGCTTATAAAATCAGCAAAAATATCTGTTTGAATAGGGAGATTACCATCTTCAACTGAAAAATAAAATACGATAAAATTAGGCCAAAAATCATATCATTAAATAAAAAGATTCATAAATTTTCGAAATGTAGAAAAGTAACCCCTAGCTCAGAATAATCCACAAAAATGTCCCTTGGAACCAGGAGAACGCTATCTTCATCTGAAAAATAAGAGATGACAGATTATGTTATAAAAATCATATCATTTAATATAAAATTCATATTATACAAAAAATATAGAAAATAGCCTGAAACTCAAATAATACACACAATTGTCCTTTGAAACCGAGAGATCGCCATCTTCAAATCAAAAACAGAGAAAATAAAATTAGGCCAAAAAATCATATCATTTCATAAAAAGATACGTAACTTCCAGAAAATATAGAAAAATCCGCAAAAATGTCCGTTGAAACCAGAAGATCGCCATCTTTAACTGAAAACAGTAAGAGAATACAAACGTATGCTATAAAATCGTATTATTTAATAAAAGTTCTATATATTCAATAAAATGTAGAAAATTGCATCGAGCCCAAAAAATACGCAAAAATGTCTGTTGGAACCGGAAGACCGACATCTTAACTGAAAAATAAGAGAAAACAACATTACGCTATAAAAAATAATATCATTTAATTTAAAGATTCATACTTTTCCGAAAATGTAGAAAATAGCCTGCAGCTTAGAAAAATCCGTAAAAATGTTTGTTTAAACCGGGAGATTGCCTTCTTCATCTGAAAAAATTAAAAGAAGAAAAAATTAGGTCGAAAAATCATATCATTTAATAAAAATATCGATAACGTCACGGAAATGTAAAACCAACCTCAGAAAAATCGACAAAAATGTCCGTTGGAGCCGTGAGATCACCATCTTCCCCTAAATAATAAGAAAAGACAAAATTAGGTTATAAAAATTATATCATTTAATATAAAGATTCAAATCATAAAGAAAATGTGGAAAATAGATCGTAGCTCAGAAAAATCCGAAAAAATGTCCCTTGGAACCGGGAGATCACCATCTTCAACTACAATAAAAGAAGGCAAAATTAGGCCAAAAATCATATCATTTAATAAAAAGATACATATCTGCCATAAAATGTAGAAATAGCACCGAGCTCAGAAAAATCTACACAAACGTCTGTTTGAACCTGGAGATAGAAATAATCAACTGAAAAAAAAGAGAAGACAAAATTACGCCAAAAAAATTATATCATTTAATATAAAGAATCTTATCTTCCCGAAAGTGTACAAAATAGCCCCGAGCTCATTAAAATCAGCAAATATGTCCGTTGAAACTGGAAGATCGCCATCTTTAACTGAAAAATAAGATAAGACAAAATTAGGCCAAAATATCATATCATTTAATAAAATGATACATATCTTTCAAAAATGTGGAAAATATCCCGGAGTTCAGAAAATTCAGCAAAAATGTCCGTTGGAACCAGGAGATCGCCATCGTCAACTGAAAATTAGGTTTAAAATCATATCATTTAATAAAAAGATCCATAACTTTCTGCAAATGTAGAAAACAACCCCGAACTCAGAAAAATCGACAAAAATATCCGTTGAAACCGGGAGATCGCCATCTTCAACTGAATAAGAAGAGAAGACAAAATTAGGTTAATATAAAATTCATATCAAATACAACATGTAGAAATAGCTTGGAGCTCAGAAAAATCCAAAAAAATATCTGTTGGAACCGAGAGACCACCATAAATTGAAAAAAAAATAAATGAAGACAAAATTAGGCCAAAAATCATATCATTTAATAAAAAGATACATATCTGCCATAAAATGTAGAAAATAGCACCAAGCTAAGAAAAATCCGCACAAATGTTCGTTGGAACCAGGAGAGCGCAACATTCAACTGAAAGAAATAGTAGATAAAAAATAGGCCAAAAATCATATCATTTAATAAAAGATTCATATCTTCAAGAAAATGTAGCAAATAGCATGATGCTCAAATAAATTTGCAAAAACATCCGTTGAAACTGGGAGATCGCCATCTTCAACAGAAAAAAAGACAAAAAATTAGGAGATAAAAATCAAATCATTTAATATAACGATTCTTCTCTTCCACAAATTGTACAAAATAGCCCCGAGCTCAGAAAAATCCGCAAAAATGTCCGTTGGAATCGGGAGATCGCCATCTTCAACCGAAATATAAGTGAAGACAAAATTTGGTCAAAATATCATATAATTTAATAAAATAATACATATACTCCAAAAAGTAGAAAATAGACTGGAGCTCAGAAAAATGTGCAAAAATATCCGTTGGAACTGGGAGATTGCCATCTTAAATTGAAATATAAGAGAAGCCAAAATTAGGCCAAAATATCATATCATTTAATAAAAAGATCGCTATCTTCAACTGGAAAAAAAGAGAAGTCAAAGTTAGGCTATAAAAATCATATCAATTAATAAAAAGATCCATATCTTTCATAAAATGTAGAAAATAGCACCAAGCCCAGAAAATGATATATAAAAATATTCTTAGTTGAAGATGGCGATATCCTGGTTACAACGTACATTTTTATAGATGAAGATGACGATTTCTCGGTTCCGAATTTTGTCTTCTCTTATGTTCCAGTTGAAGAAGGCGATTTTTCGGTTTCAACGGAAATTTTTGGGTTAATTTTGTCTTCTCTGATATCATTTAATAAAAGGATAGATATCTTTCAAAAAAAATGTGAAAAATAGCCCGAAGCTCAGAAAAATCCGCAAAAATGTCCGTTGGAACTGGGAGATCGCCATCTTCAACCAAAATAAAAGCGAAGACAAAATAAGGCCAAAAGATCATATCATTTAATAAAAAGATCGCCATCATCAACTGGAAAATAAGAAAAGACAAATTAGGCAAAAAATCATATTAATTAATATAAAGACCCTTATCTTCCAAAAATATAGAAAATAGCCTCGACCTCTGAAAAACACAGAAAAATTTCCATTAAAAATAGGAGATCGCCCTATTCAATTGAAAAATAAGAGAAGACAAAATTAAACCACAACATCATTTAATATAAAGATTCATATCTTACGGAAAATGTAGAAAATAACACAGAGCTCACAAAAATCCGCAAAAATTTCCATTGGAACCAGGAGACTGCCATCTTCATTTGAAAAATAAGAGAAAACAAAAATATGCCATAAAAATCATATGATTTAGTATAAAGATCGAAAGCTCACTTAAAATGTAGAAGCCCCGATCACAAAAAATTCTGCAAAAATTTCCGTTTGAACCGTGGGATTGATATATTCAACTGAAAAATAAAAGAAGAAAAACGTAGTCTATAAAAGTCATATCATTTAATAAAAAGATCTATATCTTCAATAAATTGTAGAAAATAGTTTCGAGTTTAGAAAAATCTGCAAAAATGGCTGTTGGATTAGGGAGATCGACATCTTCAACTAAAAAATTTGAGAAAACAAAATTAGGATATAAATATCACATCTTTTAATATAAAGATCCATATCTTCCAAAAACTTTAGAAAATAGCCTAGATCTTAGAAAATCCGCACAAATATTCATTGGAAATTCGAGATCGCCATCTTCAACTGAAGAAAAGAGAAGACAAAATTAGGCCAAAAATCGTTTCAATTAATAAAAAGATTCATAATTTCCCGAAAATGTAGAAAATAGTCCCAAGCTCAGAAATATCTGCAAAAATGTCTGTTGGAAGCGGGAGATCAACATCTTCAAGTTAAAAATAAGAGAAGACAAAATTAGGCTAAAATATTATATCATTTAATAATAAGAAGCCTTATATTATATTATTTAATAATAAGAGGCCTTATCTTCAATAAAATGTAGAAACTAGCCTCGAGCTCAGAAAAATCCGCAAAAAGATCCGCTGGAACCGGTAGATCGCCGTTTTCAACTTAAAAATAAGAGAAGACAAAATTAGGAAATAAAAATCATATCATTTAATCTAATCATAAATATCTTACAAAAAATGTAGAAAATAGCCCGGAACTTAGAAAAATCCAAAATAATGTCTGTTGAAACTGGGAGATCGCCATCATCTGAAAAATATGAGAAGATAAAATTAGCCCAAAAATCATATTATTTAATAAAAAGATCCATATCTTCTAGAAAATGTAGAAAATAGCTTCGAGGTCAAAAAATCCACAAAAATCTTCGTTGGAATCATGATAACGCCAACTTCAACTGAAAAATAAGAGAAGACAACATAAAGCCAAAAATCACATTATTTAATAAAATGATCTATATCTTTCATAAAATGAAGAAAAATAGCCCCAATGTAACAAAAATCTGTAACTATGTTCGCTGGAACTGGTAGATTGCCATATTCAACTGAAAAAATAAGAGAAGAAAAATGTAGAATATAAAAATCGTATCATTTAATAAAAAGATTCAAATCTTCCATAAAATGTAGAAAATAGCACCGAGCTTCGAAAAATCTGCAAAATTTTTCGTTGGAACCGAAAGATCGTCATCTTCCACTGAAAAATAAGAGTAGACAAAATTAGGCCAAAAATCATATAATTTAATAAAAATATCAACATCTTCAAGAAAATTTATAAAATAGCCTCGAGTCAGAATAATCTGCAAAAATGTCTGTAGGAACTGGGACATCGCCATCTTCAACTGTAAAATAGGAGAAGACAAATTTAGGCCAAAAAATCATATCAGTTAATAAAAAGATTCATAACTTCACGAAAATGTAGAAAAATAGTTCCGAGCTCAGAAAAATCCGCAAAAATGTCCGTTGGAACCGGAAGATCGCCATGTTCTATTGAAAAATAAGAGAAGCAAAATTAGGCCAAAATCATATCATTTATTAAAAGATTCATAACTTCAATAAAATATAGAAAATAGCACTGAGCATAGAAATTCCCCAAATATACACGTTAGAGTAGGGAGATCGCCGTCTTCAACTAAACAATACGAGAAATTAAGCCAAAAATTATATCATCAAATAAAATGTTCCATATCTTCCAGAAAATGCAGAAAATAGATCCGAGCTCAGAAAAACCTGTGAAAATGTCCCTTGGAACAGAGAGATTGTTATCTTCAATTGAAAAATAAGAGAAGACAAAATTAGCCAAAAAAATCATATCATCTAACTAAAAGATTCATATAAGTAAAATCTGTAAAAATGTCTGTTTGAACCGGGAGATCACCATTTTCAACTGAAACATAAGAGAAAACAAAATTAGGCTACAAAAATCATATCTTTTAATTTAAAGATACATATCTTACAGAACATTTAGAAAATAGCCAGTAACTATGAAAAAACTGCAAAAATGTCCGTTGGACCCGAGAGATCGCCATCTTAATCTGAAAAATAAGAGAAGACAAAATTAGGCTTTAAAATAAATTTATATAATAAAAAGATCCATATCTTCCAGAAAATGTAGAAAATAGCCACCAGGTCAAAAGAAATATGTAAAAATATCTGTTGGAACTGAGAGAACGCCATCTTCAACGGAAAAATATGAGAAGACAAAATTAGGCCAAAAACATATCATTTAATATAATGATCAATATCTTACATAAAAAGCAGAAAAATTGCACCGAACTTGGAAAAACTGCAAAAATGTCAGTTGGAACCCGGAGATCACCATCTTCATCTGAAAAACACGAGAAGACAAAATTAGGCCAAAAAATCATATTATTTATTAAAAAGATCCATATCTTCCAGAAAATATAGAATATAGCATCTATGTCAAAAAATCCGTAAAAATGTATGTTGGAACCGGGAGAACGCCATCTTAAACTGAAAAATAAGAGAAGATAAAATTTGGCCAAAAAATCACGTCATATAATAATAAGATCTATATCTTCCATAAAACGTAAAATAGCCTCAGAATAGGAAAAATCAGTAAAAATGTTCATTGGAACCGGTAGATCGCCATATACTCAACTTAAACAATAAGAGAAGATAAAATTAGGCCAAAATCAGATCATTTAATTAAAAGGTGCATATCTTCAAGAAAATTTAGAAAATAGCCCCAAGGTTAGAATACTCTGTAAAAATGTCTGTTGGAACCGGGAGATGACTATGTTTGACAGAGAAAAAGAGACGACAAAATTAGGCCAAAAAATCATATCATTTCATAAAAAATACATATCTTACAGAAAATATAGAAAAATAGTCTCAAGCTATGAAAGGTCCACAAAAATGTCCGTTGAAATCGGTAGATCGCCTCCTTCACCTGTAAAAATAAGAAAAGAAAAATGTAGGCTATAAAAATCATCTGATTTAATAAAAAGATACATATCTTCCATAAAATGTAGAAAATAGCACCGAGCTCATAAAAATTTGCAAAAATATCGGTTAGAACCGGGAGATCGCCATCTTCAACCGAAAAAATAAGAGAATGCAAAATTGGCCAAAAATCAAATCTTTCAATAAAAAGATACATGTCTTCCAGAAAATTTAGAAATTAGCCCTGAGGTCAGAATAATTCGCAAAAAAAATCTGTTGAAACTGGGATATCACCATCTTCAGCTGAAAAGTAAGAGGACAAAATTTGGCAAAAAATTTCATATCATTTAATAAAAAGATCCAAAACTTTTCAAAAATGTAGAAAAATAGACCGAGCTCAGAAAAATCCGCAAAAAATGTCCGTTGAAAATGGGAGAATGCCATCTTCTACTAGAAATATGAGAATATAAAATTAGTCTATAAAACACATATCATTTAATTTAAAGATCCAAATCTTATAGAAAAAGTAGAATATAGCCCGGAGCTCAAAAAATCCGCACAAATGTAAATTGGAACCGGGAGATCGCCATCTTCAACTAAAAAAGAGAAGACAAAATTAGGCCAAAAAAGCATATCATCTAATAAAATATCCATATCTTCCAGAAAAGGAAGAAAAATAACCCCAAACAAAGAAAAATCCGCAAAAATTTCTATAGAAACTATGATCGCCATTTTCAACTGAAAAAAAATAAGAGAAGACAAATGTAGACTATGAAAATCATATCGTTTAATAAAAAGATCCGTATCTTTCATAAAAATAGAGAAAATAGCACTGAGCTCTTAAAAATCTGCAAAAAAAGTTCGTTGGAATCGAGAGATCACTATTTTCAACTGAAAAATAAGAGAAGAGAAAATAAGGCCAAAACATATCATTCAATAAAAGATACAAATATTCCAAAAATTTAGAAAATAGCCTGGAGGTCAGAATAATACGCAAAAAATGTCTGTTGGAACCGAAAGAACTCCATATTCAATTGAAAAATAACAGAATAAAAAATTAGACCATAAAAATCATATCATTTAATATAAATATCAATATCTTCCAAAATATGTAGAAAATATCTGGGAGCTCAGAAAAATCCGTAAAAATTTCCGTTGAACCGAGAGATCGCGATCTACAACTAAAAAAAATAAGAGAAGACAAATGTAGGCTAAAAAATAATATCATTTAATAAAAAGTCAGTCTTCCATAAAATTTAGAAAATATCACCGAGCTCAAAAAAATCCGCAAAAATGTTCGTTGAAACCAGGAGATCGCCATCTTCAACAGAAAAAAATAAGAGAAGAAAAAATTAGGCTATAAAAATCATATCATTTAATATAAAGATTCTTATTTTGCAGAAAATATAGAAAACATCGCAAAGCTTAAAAAAATCCGCAAAAATGCTCACTGGAACTGGGAGATCGTTATCGTCATCTGAAAAACAAAGAAGACAAAATTAGGCCAAAATATCATATCATTTCATAACAAACCCATATCTTACAGAAAATATAGAAAAACAGTATCAAGTTAAGAAAATCCGCAAAAATGTCCATTGGAACTGGGAGATTTCCATCATCAACTAAAAAAAGAGAAGACAAACGTAGTCTATAAAAATCATATCATTTAAAAAAATACAGAAAATAGCACCGAGCTTATAAAAATCTACAAAAATGTCCGTTGGAACCGGAAGATCGCCATATTCAACTTAAAAATAACAGAAAATGAAATTAGGGCAAAAATCATGCCATTTAATAAAGATATCCTTATCTTAAGAAAATTTAGAAAATAGTACCGATGTCATAATAATACGCAAAATGTCCGTTAGAAATAGTAGATCGGTATCTTCAACTTAAAAATATAATAAAACAAAATTAGGCCAAAAAATCATATCATTTAATAAAAAGATCCATAACTTCTCAAAAATGTAGAAACATAGCCCGAGCTCAGAAAAATCCGCAAAAATGTCCTTGGAACATGGAGATTGCCATTTTTAATTGAAAATTAAGAGATGACAAAATTAGGTTATAAAAATCATATCATTTAGAATAAAGATTCAGATTATACAAATAATATAGAAAATAGCCTGAGCTCAAAATAAATCCGCACAAATGTCTATTGGAACCGGGAGATGGCCATCTTTAAAGTAAAAAAAGAGAAGACATTAGGCCAAAAAATCATATCAATGAATAAAAAGATACATATCTTCCAGAAAATGTAGAAAAATAGTCTCAAGCTAAAAAATCTGCAAAAATGTCTGTTGGAACCGGGAGATCACCACCTTTAACTGAAAAAAATAAGAGAAGACAAAAGTAGGCTATAAAAATCATATTATTTAATAAAAGGTTCTATGTCTTCCATAAAATGTAGAAGACAACACCGAGATCAAAAAAATACGCAAAATGTCCTTTAAACTAGGAGAACGCCATCTTCAACTTAAAAATAAGAGAAGACAAACTTAGGCTATAAATGTGCAAAAAGGTCCATTAGAACAGGGAGATCGCCATCTTTAACGAAAAAAATAAGAGAAGACAGAATTAGAATTTTGAAAAATTATAGGGGAAAATTATAAGTTGAAGATCTTGAAGCCAGCTTTCCAACGTCACCAAGATTACAATATTTCATCAAGTGTGCAGGAATTTTTGCTCATTTTACTGAAAGGTGTCCAGACGGTCTAAAAACAGACCCGTTTGAGAAACTGAAATTTTACCCGATTTTTCAATTCGAATTTGCAAAACTTGTTAACATGAAAGTTATTAAGGAATTAAATATGAAAAACACATATATTTTTCAGGCAATTTTATGTAGCCAATTAGGTGCAGCAAGCTACCAAAGTCTCAGCCAGTTCTGAGCAAATTTCAGCATGCTAACTTAAATTAAAACCCTAATTCTAAAACTAAATTCTACTAAGAATGATAAGAGCTCTACCTTAAAAGTCCTCTAAAAATTTCTCTTGCTCTTCTTAATCCTTGATGACCATAAGCTTTTCCCACTTCTAGCTTCTTCTTCTTCTAATAATTGAGTATGGCAATGGTTTTGGCCAAAAGGGGGAGAGAAAGAGGAGAGATGGGAGAATGAAAACTTTTGTTTTTCTTTTCCTTTTTCCTTTTTTTCCTATCTTTCCTTTTTCTTTTTCTTAATGGTAATGAAGGGGAGAGTGACAAGTGCCCCATTATGTGTCAAAAATATAATTAACATGAGTGATGTCTCATATCATATTTAGCTTAGTGGAGGGGGTAGGTGGCATGCATACATAATTAGGTTTTTCTCTTTTATGAAAAAGAAAAATGCAAATACAAATACCATTAGTTCTACCACATACCACTCATATACAAGTATTTCCTACCATATACTTCACTCATAAAATTCGAAAGATGGTTTAAAATTTATTAAAAGTAATTTTTGACTTCACAAAAATTAAAGAAAAATTATGGGAATACCAAAAATTTTATATGTAAACATACATCCCAAAAATATTTACATATACACACGTATATACGAAAACGGGATATTACATCCTACCCACCTTAAAACAAAGTCCGCCCTTGGACTTTCTAGGCTAATGGCCTGACCGGAGATTGAATAGTCCAAGGGTCTTCCTACCTATGAGATACAAACAACGCTACGTCTATGTTACATATATACGCCAATACCACATACATGCACCATACTTATAGATGTATACTAGAATATATACCTATCATACGCACATACACATATACTGCTCAACCACAGTATATCTTACTGATACCTATAACATAAAGAATTACACAGCAATGGAATACACATCAATTAAGAGACAATATTAATACTTATTCCCTACTATATACATATATATCTATCTTAATCCAAGATCCTAACAACATAATTAGCACCCAATGTATATACAACTAAACATTACTTACAATAATGTATGATCATATATCAATACATATGTCGAATGTTAAGACATCTCCATACATTCTGATATATATATAGTATACCAACATACCAATACACACTCACCCTATATATAAACATATATACATATATAACCATATCCAATAATTACATATGTAGCTCTATATTTATCCATTTATAAACCCACACAAGTATACGCACATACAAGTAGACAACTATTCATTTATACTTGATGGAATATATTCAATACAGTATACTCAACACCTCATATTTACTATAGCAAAGACATACCCCCAATACATTATATATAAATATATTTACACACACACATGTATACACAAGACGTATCCATGTACATATAAATCTTCTTCACACGTTACACATACTTCCCTATTTGCATATCATACTCATATATTCACACAATATATATAAACATATTAGTACACCAACATTGCAAAACTAGTCATAACCACTTATGTATATCTATATACACCATTTAGTAAGCCAATATGTATCACATACTACTTATAATCCATATCCAAATGTAGCTATACATACAAACATACATACATACATATATATATGTGTGTGTGTGTGTGTGTATGTGTGTGTGTGTGTGAATAATGGGTATCATACGTCATCTGAGAGGGTCTCTCATATTCCCTCTCACATAAAGGGGGCAAGTATAAGCCCACATGGGCTTGTATTTGTTGTACTTGCCCCCTTTATGTGAGAGGGAATATGAGAGACCCACTCATATGGCGTATGATACCCATTATTCTATATATGTATATATATATTACTATATCAACTCACACAACCACATTTATAGTATGCATACACATATAATTATTCGTATGTATAACATCATATACTCTTATTCATTCAAATATACTCCCACTTAGATTTACAAGCAAACATCCATATACCAACACATACATATCATGAATTTATTTATACTCTAATATTTATACACACAGATACTTCATATAGATAAACACCCCATTAGATACCCATATACACTTATATCTTCTTGTATTCCTTAAATATAATTCAGTATCTACCCTTAAACTCTACATACAATCATATAGTCTTTCATATGCACTCAAATGTAAACAAGGCATATACTAGAACATATTTATATACAACACACAGTACTTCATTACACAGATAGTATGCCTTACGCATCGATTTACTCATCATATACTATCTACACCTACATCTATACAAACAACATTATTATACAAACACCTCATAGTTCGTTCATATATGAACACTTATAAGGATACACACAAGAAGTCATACAAGTATCTTTAACGTATCTTACATACGTATATAGTTATAGATACACACCTGCGGGGAGACAAGCCAATATACCCATAATACTTATATATCTATGAAAACACATAACTACACATACATATATGTATATATACAAACGACTACCCATGCCTATCCTCAGGAAGCTATGTACCTCGGATTTTCTAATACTTATCCTAAGGCTGATCACCTACCCACCTTAGGACACAACTACCCATACGGAGCATTACCCATACTATCCTTACACACACCGCAGTGCGGAGATCTACATGGGCCACCACCTGTCACGACCGGCTTCCCAGGATACCCGATAATTACGAATCCGTATCAGGTATTCCCAAAACTACGGGTGTGAAGAAAAACAAGGAGAGAGAAGAGAAGTACTGCTCGTAACAGAAAACTCCGCAGGCCACTGCGCACGTGCTGGGAAGTACAAGTAAAACTTTATCACAGATATAGCACTGAGAAATAAACAAAAGTACAGTATTTCATTTATTTAATACATTGTTACATTCTTTTACATACACCATCTGTTCAAGGGGTACAAAAGAGGGAAGCTACACCGAGAAACGATAATCTTATACAACTCCAAGTCCAGTTCAAACTTATACAATACCAACATTTCATCCACACCACTCTAGGTACAAAGGTCTATCCGAAAAAAGAAACACTAAAAGTACAAGTCTCTCATCATACCCCTCGCCACCCAATCCTACAACCGATCACCAACTCCAAGGCTCCAACCGCTATCCCCAACCTGAAAAGTCAACAGGGACACGTCAACGCGTGACCCAGTAGGAACTGCTAACACTCTAGTAGGACCTAGTTTAGAACTGGTCTACCTATCTAGGGAGGGTGGTCTAACAAGTTATGGTATCAGGGCATAAAAGTAATCACAACAAAATATGTAAGCATCAAGGAAGAACTTGTGAACATGCATAAGTAACCATGTTATAACATGCAAGTGCTGGAGGTAAGTAGGAGAACATATTAACATTCAAGTATTGGACATTGATAATAAACAATGGAATGGATCAGCATGAGTTTACAACATTAACTTAACAGAGAAACAAGTAAGCATGGGATAATAATATTTATAATTAAAGACAATTACTTTAAGTTATTGATTCTCATTTTTGGAAACCCTGTAAACCGTATACTGCTAAGGAGTCGGACTTCACCCAAGGTGGTTGAAAAATGGTATCACCACCAGGGACACGGGCACTGGAGGGGCCTCTCGTAACTCTGCACCTGAACAGGGCAAGGTACAGGAGCGAGACTCATCTTGGTTTTTCTTGGGACAAACGGAGAAAACTATCATTTACCGACATGGTGCGACACGAGCACACCAGCGGCCTCTCTAGCCTCTCAAACTCCCCTTCCCGGGGCGACACATCGAGCGAGATATACTACTACTGTCCGCTCCTTAACACCTAAAATTTACCCGTATTTCCCCAAACCCACATCTAGAGTCTCACCCATTTTAGAAATGGATTGAGCACTCCTGATGTCATTTCTCTGCCTCACTCTCAGTTTCATTCTTTATTCATTTTAGCGGTCTCAATACCGTAATCATATCTTTCCATTTCTTTCATAATTTCACCGATGTCGTGATTTCACAACGACCATCGCATTTCCATTCAATACAATGAACATTAAGATGCTCAATTACATCGTGACATTAACAACAATCAACATATGAAACTTAACACCCAATTATGGCAACTAACATTGATTTTTACAACTATGAGCTTAACTATGGCATGGAGTAAAGTAACATAAACTCATCTTACACAATGTAGCATGCTCCTAAAATCATGGCAACCCACGTAATCATGGGATATGAATAAAATCTAGCTCAAGATGTGACATAATGACAGGAACATGATTTTTACTAACATCTACATAAGCATAAACACAATTAAGCATGGAAGAGGACATGGATATAAAATAGCTTGGCATGTGACATATTGAGAAAAGTATAATTCTTCGTACATATAACTAACATATGGCAAGCTACTAACATTTTCCATGCTAACACATTTGCATACTATTATCTGGAAAATTACTAACATAGGTATAACACACGACAAATCTTGGAGCTTACTCATAAAACACAAATATGGAATTTGCCTACAGCAGAAAGATTAGAACTTTTAGCCTATCTACAGTCAGAATTAGCCTATGGTCCCTTCACTAAAGTTGTAGATCTATGGGTTCTACAGAAGCACACCAAATTTCAGAGAAAAATTCCAAGTATATGAATTATAGTGATTTTTCTCATAACAGGCACAATTTCAGTCTGTAAAATCATAAACTGAGGCATTTCAGGTTCAAATTACTACCAGTTAAAGGCAGAATTAGAATTTCGAAAAATTACGTTGGAAAATTATAAGTTGAAGATCTTGAAGCCAGCTTTCCAACGGCACCAAGATTATAATCTTTCATCAAGTGTGCAGGGATTTCTACTCATTTTACAGAAAGGTGTCCAGACTGTCTAAAAACAGATTAGTTTCAAAAACTGAATTTTACCCTTTTTTCAGTTCGAATTTGCAAAACTTATAAAACATGAAAGCTATTAAGGACTTAAATATGAAAAACATATATATTTTTCAGGCAGTTCCATGTAGCCAATTAGGTGCGACAAGCTACCAAAGTCTCAGCCAGTTCTGAGCAAATTTCAGCAAGCTAACTTAAATTAAAACCCTAATTCTAAAACTAAATTCTACTAAGAATGATAGGAGCTCTACCTTAAAAGTCCTCCAAAAATTTCTCTTGCCCTTCTTAATCCTTGATAACCCTAAGCTTTTCCCTCTTCAAGCTTCTTCTTCTTCGTCTTCTAATTAAGTATGGCAATGGTTTTGGCCAAAAGGGGGAGAGAAAGAGGAGAGATGGGAGAATGAAAACTTTTGTTTTTCTTTTCCTTTTTCCTTTTTGTTTTCTGTCTTTCCTTTTTATTTTTCTTAACGGTAATGAAGGGGAGAGTGACAAGTGCCCCATTATGTGTCCAAAATATAATTAACATGAGTGATGACTCATGTCATATTTAGCTTAGTGGAGGGGGTAAGTGGCATGCATACATAATTAGGCTTTTCCTCTTTTATCAAAAATAAAAATGCAAATACAAATACCATTAGTTCTACCACATACCACTCATATACAAGTATTTCCTACCATATACCTCACTCATAAAATTCGAAAGATGGTTTAAAATTTATTAAAAGTAATTTTTGACTTCACAATAATTAAAGAAAAATTATGGGAATACCAAAAATTTTATATGTACCCATACATCCCAAAAATATGTACATATACACATATATATACAGAAACGGGATATTACATTCTACCCACCTTAAAACAAAGTCCGCCCTCAGACTTTCTAGGCTAATGGTCTGACCGGAGATTGAATAGGCCCAGGGTCTTCCTACTTATGAGATACAAACAATGCTACGTCTATGCTACATATATACGACAATACCACATACATGCACCATACTTATAGATGTATACTAGAATATAGACCTATCATACACACATACACATATACTGCTCAACCACAGTATATCTCACTGATACCTATAACATAAAGAATTACATAGCAAGGTAATACACATCAATTAAGAGACAATATTAATACTTATTCCCTACTATATACGTATACATCTCTCTTAATCCAAGATCCTAACAACATAATTAGCACCCAATATACTTACAACTATACATTACTTACAATAATGTATGATCATATATCAATACATATGTCGAATGTTAAGACATCTCCATACATCCCAAATATTAGGTCATATATATAGAGCATACCAACATACCAATACACACTCACCCTACATATAAAGATATATACATATATACCCATATCCAATAATTACATATATCTATTATACATTTGACAACGTTTTTTTGAATTCTAGGGCTGACTAGGACAAGATAAAGAGTGGATGGGATTTGATCTTGGAAAATCAATGGTTGAGATTGGATTTTGTGAAAATTTTAGTGTGAAAACTTAAATTTTTGTGGAAAAAGTGTCTTGGAAACCAAAACTTTGAAATTAGAAGTGTCTTGGGAAAGATTGTGGAGATTAAATTTGGGGAGAAAGTGCCTTGGGAACCTAAACTTTGAAATTAGAAGTGCATTGGGAAATATTGTGTAGATTAAATGGGAGGAAAAGTGCCCTGGAAACCTAAACTTTGAAATTAAAAGTGTATTGGGAAAGATTGTGGAGAAGCATGATCCATTAAATTAAACAAAATAAAAAATTTAGCGTAAAACAATTTAGCGGAACAACAAATTAGTGTAAAAATACCCTGAAGTTTGTTGTTCCGTGCCCGTGCCGAAGGCGCTCTACGTCGAAGGTGCGGACGCCAAATTTTTTGTTCCGCGTCGAAGGCGCTTGCGCCGAATTTATTGTTCCACGTCGAAGGTGCCCGTGTCGCTAAATATTTTTACGATATTTTATTGTTCTGTTAAATTTTGGCTGTGGAAATAATTTTTCGGGGAACAAAGATTTCGCGGGGGAAATCTTAAATGAACCGTGCCTGCGGGCACGGGTAATGACTAGTAGTTCTATATTTATCCATTTATATACCCACACAAGTATACGAACATACAAGTAGACAACTATTCATTTATACTAGATGAAATATATTCAATACAGTATACACAACACCTCATATTTACTATAGCAAAGACATACCCCAATACATTATATATATATACACACATGTATACTCATGACGTATCCATGTACATATAAATCTTATTCACACGTTACACATACATTCCTATTTTCATATCATACATATATCTTCACACAAAGTATATAAACATATTAGTACACCAACATTGCAAAACTAGTCATACCCGCTTATGTATATCTATATACACCATTTAGTAAGCTAATATGTATCACACACTACTTATAATCCATATCCAAATGTAGCAATACCTATATATACATATCTTACTATATCAACTCACACAACCACATTTATAATATGCACACACATATAATTATTCTTATATATAGCATCATATACTCTTATTCATTCAAATATACCTCCACTTAGATTTACAAGAAAACATCCATATACCAATACATACATATCATGAATTTATTTATACTCCAATATTTATACACACAGATACTTCATATAGATAAACACCCATTAAATACACATATACACTTATATCTTCTTACATTCCTTAAATATAATTCAGTATCTACCCTTAAACTCTACATACAATCATATAGTCTTCCATATACACTCAAATGTAAACAAGGCATATACTAGCACTTATTTATATACAACACATAGTACTTCATTACACAGATAGTATGCCTTACACATCGATTTAGTCATCATATACTATCTACACATACATCTATACAAACAACATTATTATACAAACACCTCATAGTTCGTTCATATACGAACACTTATAAGGATCACACAAGTAGTCATACAAGTATCTTTAACGTATCTTACATACATATGTAGTTATAGATACACACCTGCGGGGATACATGCCAATATACCCATAATACTTATATATCTATGCAAACACATAACCACCCATACATATATGTATATATACAAACAACTACCCATGTTTATACTCAGGAAGCTATGTACCTCGGGTTTCCTATTACTAGGCTTTATCCTAAGGCGGATCACCTACCCACCTTAGGACACAACTACCCCTATGGAGCATTACCCGTACTATCCTTACACAAGCCGCAGTGCAGAGACCTGTATGGGCCACCACCTGTCATGACCCGCTTCCCAGGATACCTGATAAGTACCAATCCCTATCAGGTATTCCCGAAACTACGGGTGTGAAGAAAACGAGGAGAGAGAAGAGAAGTACTGCTCGAAATAGAAAACTCCGCAGGCCACTGCGCACGTGCTGGGAAGTACAAGTAAAACTCCATCACAGATATAGCACTGAGAAATAAACAAAAGTACAATATTTCATTTATTTAATACATTGATACATTCTTTTATATGCACCAACTGTTCAAGTGGTACAAAAGAGGGAAGCTACACTGAGACAACAATAATCTTATACAACTCCAAGTCCAGTTCCAACTTATACAATACCAACATTTCATCTCACCACTCTAGGTACAGAGGTCTACCCGAAAAAGAAACACCAAAAGTACAAGTCTCTCATCATACCCCTCGCCACCCAATCCTACAACCGATCACTAACTCCAAGGCTCCAGCCGCTATCCCCAATCTGAAAAGTCAATGGGGACACGTCAACGCGTGATCTAGTAGGAACTCCTAACACTCTAGTAGGACCAATTTTAGAACTGGTCTACCTATCTAGGGAGGGTGGTCTAACAAGTAATGGTATCAGGGCATGAAAGTAATCACAACACAATGTGTAAGCATCAAAGAAGAACTTGTGAACATGCATAAGTAACCATGTTATAACATGCAAGTGCTGGAGGTAAGTATGAGAACATATTAACATTCAAGTACTGGACATTGATAATAATCAATGGAATGGATCAACATGAGTTAACAACATTAACCTAACAGAGAAACAAGTAAGCATGGGATAATAATATTTATAATTAAAAGACAATTACTTTAGTTATTGATTCTCATTTTTGGAAACCCGTGTAAATCGTAGGACGCTAAGGAGTCGGACTTCACCCAAGGTGGGTGAAAAATGGTACCACCACCAGCGACACGGGTACTGGAGGGGCCTCTCGTAACTCCGTACCCGAACGGGGCAAGGTACAAGGGCGAGACTCGTCTCGATTTTTCTTGGGACAAACGGAGAAAACCATCATTCACCGACATGGTGCGACACAAGCACACCAGCGGCCTCTATAGCCCTCTCAAACTCTCCTTCCGGGGGCGACACATCGGACGAGATATACTACTACTGTCCTCTCCTTAACACCTAAAATTTACCCGTATTTCCTCCAAACCCACATCTGGAGTCTTACCCATTTTAGAAATGGATCGAGCACTCCTGATGTCATTTCTCTGCCTCACTCTCAGTTTCATTCTTTATTCATTTTAGCGTTCTCAATATCACATTCATATCTTTCCATTTCTTTCATAATTTCACTGATGTCGTGATTCGACAACGACCATCGCATTTCCATTCAACACAACGAACATTAAGATGCTCAATTACATCGTGACATTGGCAACAATCAACATATGAAACTTAACACCCAATCATGGCAACTAACATTGATTTTTACAACTATGAGCTTAACTATGGCATGGAGTAAAGTAACATAAACTCATCTTACACAATGTAGCATGATCCTAAAAATCATGGCAACCCACGTAACCATGGGATATGAATAAAAGCTAGCTCAAGATGTCACATAATGACATGAACATGATTTTTACTAACATATACATAAGCATGAACACAATTAAGCATGAAAGAGGACATGTATATAAAATAGCTTGGCATGTGACATATTGAGAAAAGCATAATTCTTCGTACATATAACTAACATATGGCAAGCTACTAACATTTTCCATGCTAACACATTTGCATACTATTATCTGGAAAATTACTAACATAGGTATAACACACGACAAATCTTGGAGCTTACTCATAAAACACAAACATGGAATCTGCCTAAAATCGCTACAGCGGAAAGATTAGCACTTTTAGCCTACTACAGTTAGAATTAGCCTCTGGTCCCTTCACGAAAGTTGTAGATCTATGGGTTCTACAGAAGCACACCAAATTTCAGAGAAAACATTCAAGTATATGAATTATAGTGATTTTTCTCATAACAGGCACAATTTCAGGCTGTAAAATCAGAAACTGAGGCATTTTCAGGTTCAAATTACTACCAGTTAAAGGCAGAATTAGAATTTCGAAAAATTACAATGGAAAATTATAAGTTGAAAAGCTTGAAGCCAGCTTTCCAATGGCACCAAGATTATAATCTTTCATCAAGTGTGCAGGGATTTCTGCTCATTTTACTGAAAGGTGTCCAGACTGTCTAAAAACAGACCTGTTTCAGAAACTGAATTTTTACCCTTTTTTCAGTTCGAATTTGCAAAACTTATAAACATGAAAGTTTTAAGGACTTAAATATGAACATTATATATATTTTTCAGGCAATTCCATGTATCCAATTAGGTGCAGCAAGCTACCAAAGTCTCAGCTAGTTCTGAGCAAATTTCAGCAAGCTAACTTAAATTAAAACCCTAATTTTAAAACTAAATTGTACTAAGAATGATAGGAGCTCTATCTTAAAAGTCCTCCAAAAATTTTTCTTGCCCTTCTTAATCCTTGATAACCCTAAGCTTTTTCCTCTTCAAGTTTCTTTTTCTTCTTCTTCTAATTGAGTATGTCAATGGTTTTGGCCTAAACGGTGAAAGAAAGAGGAAAGATGGGAGAATGAAAACTTTTGTTTTTCTTTTCCTTTTTCCTTTTGTTTTCTTTCTTTCCTTTTTCTTTTTCTTAATGGTAATGAAGGGGAGAGTGACAAGTGCCCCATTATGTGTCCAAAATATAATTAACATGAGTGATGACTCATGTCATATTTAGCTTAGTGGAGGGGGTAGGTGGCATGCATACATAATTAGGTTTTTCTCTTTTATGAAAAAGAAAAATGCAAATACAAATACCATTAGTTCTACCACATACCACTCATATACAAGTATTTCCTACCATATACGTCACTCATAAAATTCGAAAGATGGTTTAAAATTTATTAAAAGTAATTTTTGACTTCACAATAATTAAAGAAAAACTATGACAATACCAAAAATTTTATACATACACATACATCCCAAAAATATGTACATATACACACGTATATATAGAAAAGGGATATTACAGTCTACAAAAATCATATCATTTAATAAAATGAACCACATCTTCAATAAACTGTAGAAAATAATCCCCTGCTCAGAAAAATCTACAAAAATATCTTTTGGATCCAGGAGTTCACCATCTTCAAATAAAAAAAATAATAGAAGACAAAATTAGGCCAAAAAATCAAACCATTTAATAAAAAGATCCATAACTTCCCAAAAATGTAGAAAAATAGTTTCGAACTCGGAAAAATCTAAAAAGTTGGAACCGGGAGATCATCATGTTCAACTGAAAATAAGAGAAGACAAAATTTAGGCTACAAAAATTATATCATTTAATAAAAAATTCATATTTTAAACAAAATGTAAAAATAACTTTGAGCTCAGAAAAATCCGCAAAAATGTCTGTTAGGTGATCGTCATTTTCAACTGAAGAATAAGAGACGACAAAATTTGGCTATAAAAAGCATATCATTTAATCTAACGATCTATCTTACAGAAAATGTAGAAAATAGCCCAGAGCTGAGAAAAATCCACAAAAATGTCCGTTGGAATTGGGAGATTGCCATATTCATTTGAAAAGTAAGAGAAGACAAAATTAGGCCAAAAAAATCAAATAATTTAATAAAAAGTCCATATTTTCTAAAGAATGTAGAAATAGCCTCGAGGCCAGAATAATCCGCCAATTTGTATGTCCGAACTGGGAGATTGCCATTTTCAACTAAAAATAAGAGAAGACAAACTTAGTCGATAAAAATCATATCATTTAATTAAAAGATCCATATCATCAATAAACTATAGAAAATAGCCCTGAGCTGAGAAAAATCCTCAAAAATTTCCGTTGGAACCGAGAGATCACCATCTTCAACTGAAAAAATAAGATAAAGCAATGTAAGCTATAAAAATATCATTTGATATAAAGTTTCATATCTTTAACTGAAAGATACACAAAAATGTTCGTTGGAACCGTGAGATCGACATCTTCAAATGAAAAATAAGAGAAGATATAATTAGGCCAAAAAAATCATATCATTAAATAAAAAGATACATATCGTCCAGAAAATGTATAAATGAGCTGCGCACTAAAAAAACTTCATTAAAATGTATGTTGGAACCGTAAGAACGGCCATTTTCAACTAAAAAATAAGAGAAGACAAAATTAGGCCATAAAAAGCATATCATTCAATAAAATGATCCATATCTTCAATAAAATCTAGAAAATAGCCCCGCGCTCAGAAAAATCCGCTAAAATTTTCGTTGGAATCGGGAGATCGACATATTCAATTTAAAAATAGGAGAAGACAAAATTATCCCATAAAAACATATCATTTAATATAAAGATGCATATCTTCAATAAAAGGTAGAAAATAGCTCGAAACACATAAATATCCGCAAAAATGTCTGTTGGAACAGGGAGATCGCCATTTTCAACTGAAAAATAAGAGAAGACAAAATTTGGGCTTAAAATCATATCATTTAAAATAAATATCTATATTTTCCAGAAAATGTCGAAAATAGTCGTAGCTCAGAAAATACGCAAAAATATCTGCTGAAACCGGGAGATCGCCATCTGTAACATGAAAATAAGAGAAGACAAAATTCGGCCAAAAAATCATATCATTTAATAAAACGATCCATATCTTCAAAAAATGTGGAAATTAGCTTGGAGCTGAGAAAAATCCGCAAAAATATACGTTGAAATCGGGAGATTGCCATCTTCAACTGAAAAAAGAGAAGACAAAATTAGGCCAAAAATCATATCATTTAATAAAATATCTATCTTTCATAAAATGCAAAAAATAATCACAAGCTTAGAAAAATCCACAAAAATGTCCGTTGGAACCCGGAGATTGCCATCTTCAACTTAAATAAGAGAATGCAAAATTAGGCTATAAAATCATATCATTTAATATAAAGATTCATATCTTACAGCTAGTTTAGAAAATGGCCCGGAGTTCAGGAAAATATACAAAAATGTCCGTTGGAACCGGGAGATCGCAATCAACTGAAAAAAAGAGAAGAAAAATTAGGGCAAAAATCACTTCATTTAATCAAAAGATACATATCTTCCAGAAAATCAAAATTAGGGCAAAAATCACTTTATTTAATCAAAAGATACATATCTTCCAGAAAATGTAGAAAAATAGACCCGAGCTAAGAAAAATCCGCAAAAATGTCTATTGGAACTGGGAAATCATGATCTTCAACTAAAAAAATAAGAGAAGACAAACTTATGCTATAAAAATCAGCTCAAATCGATTGGTCCTTTGGTCCATTCTTTTCTTTAGCCTTCCAATCAATATATGTTTTCCTCGAAAGCTATCATTTAATGAAAAGATCCATTTCTTACATAAAATATAGAAAATAGCTCTGATCTCAAAACAATCCGCAAAAATGGTCCATAGGAACCGGGTGATCGCTATCTTCAATAGAAAAATAAGAGAAGGACAAAATTGTGCCAAAAAATCATATCATTTTATAAAAGATCTATGTTTTTCAGAAAATGTAGAAAATAGTCTCGTGGTGAGAAAAATCCACAAAAATGTCCATTGGAATCGGGAGATAGCCAATTTCGACAAAAAATAGAAGACAAACTTAGTCTATGAAAAACATATCATTTAATAAAAAGATCCATAAAACGTCTGTTGGAACCGGGAGATCTCGTCGTCTTCAACTGAAAAATAAGATAAGACAAACTTAGGCTATAATAATCATATCATTTAATAAGAAGATCCATGTCTCTAATAAAATATAGAAAATAGCACCGAGCTCAGAAAATTTCTAAAAATGTTTGTTGGAATAGAGAGATCGCCATTTTCAACTGAAAAAATGAAAGAAGAAAAAATTAGGCTATAAAAATCATAAGATTTAAAATAAATATTTATATCTTACAGAAAATGGAGTTAATGGCGCGGAGCTCATAAAAATCCCACAAAAACATCCATTGAACCGGCAGATCACTATCTTTAACGAAAAAATAAGAGAAGACAAAAATTAGGCCAAAAAATCATATCATTTAATAAAAATATCTATATCTTCAAGAAAATGTAGAAAAATAGTCCCAAACTCAGAAAAATCTGCAAAAATGTCCGTTGGAATCGAAAGATCGCCATTTCAACTGAAAAATAAGTGAAGACAAAATTTTCCTATAAAGAGCATATCATTTGATAAAATATACATATATTCAAGAAAATAAAGAAAATAACACCGAGCTCAGAAAAATCAGCAAAAATGCTCGTTGTAACTGGGAGATCCCCATCTTCAACTGAAAAATAAGAGAAGACAAAATTAGGTTATAAAATCCTATAATTTAATATAAAAATACATATCTTACAGAAAATATAGAAAATAGCACATAGATAAAAAATTCACAAAAATGTCTGTTGGACCCGGAAGATCGCCATATTCAACTGAAAAATAAGACAAGACAAACTTAGGCTATAAAAATCATATCATTTAATAAAAAGACACAAATCTTCCATAAAATTTAGAAAATAGCCATGAGATCAGAAAAATCCGCAAAAAATTCAGTTGGAAACGGAATATCACCATCTTCTACTAAAAATAAGAGAAGACAAACTTAGTCTATAAAAATCATATCATTTAATAGAATGAACCACTTCATCAATAAACTGAAGAAAATATTACTGAGCTCAGAAAAAATCTGCAAAAATATCTTTTGAAACTGGGAGTTTGCCATCTTCAAATAAATATAAGATAAGACAAAATTAGGCCAAAAATCATATCACTTAATAAAATATCCATAACTTCCCGAAAATGTAGAAAAAAATAGTTTCGAGTTAAGAAAAGTCCGAAATGATGTCCGTTGGAACCGGGAGATCACCATCTTCAACAAAAAAATACGAGAAGACAAAATTAGGCTACAAAAATCATATCATTTAATAAAAAGATCCACATCTTCAATAAAATGTAAAAATAGCACTGAGCTCAGAAAAATCCGCAAAAATGTCTGTTGGGAGATCGTCATCTTCAACTATGCCAAAAATCATATCATTTGATAAAAAGATACATATATTCCCGAAAAATTTAGAAAATTAGCCCCGAGTCAGAATAATACGCAAAAATGTCCGTTGGAACCGGAAGATCGTTATCTTCAATTGAAAAATAAGAGAATACAAAATTAGACCATAAAAATCATATCATTTAATA
>CM061136.1:68075072-68098541 GCA_030789695.1 Scilla litardierei
TAGTTGATGATGGTGATTTTTTTATTAAATGATATAATTTTTTGGCCTTATTTTTCTTCTCTTATATTTCGGTTGAAGATGGCGATCTCCCAGTCCCAACAGACTTTTTTTGCGGATTTTTCTGAGCTCCGGGCTATTTTTCACATTTTCTGGAAGATATGGATCGTTTTATTAAATGCTATCAAAGAAGACAAAATTACGCCAAAAACGTCTGTTGAAGCCGTGAAATCGCCATCTTTAACTGAAATGTAAGGGGAGATAAAATTTGCAACCGAGAAATCGCCATCTTCATTAATAAAAATGTCTGATGTAACAGGGATATCACCATCTTCAACTAATAAGATTTTTATATATCATTTTCTGGGCAGGGTTCTATTTTCAACATTTTATTAAAGATATGGATCTGTTTATTAATTAATATAATTTTAAAGCCTAAATTTGTCTTCTCTTATTTTCTGGTTGAAGATGGCGATATTTTTATTAAATGATATGGTTTTTGGTCTAATTTTGTCTTCTCATATATTCCAGTTGAAGATGGCGATCTCCTGGTTCCAACAGAAATTTTGGCAGATTATAAGATTGTAAGGATATTTTCTAGATTTATATTGAAGATATGTGTCATTTTATTAAATGATATGATTTTTATGGACTAATTTTGTCTTCTCTTATTTTTAAATGAAAATGGTCATCTACCGGTTCTTACAGACATTTTTGCGAATTTTTCTTAACTCGGGGCTATTTTGTACACTTTTGGAAGATAAGAATCTTTATAATAAATGATATGATTTTTGTATCATATTTTTTCTTCTCTTATTTTCCAGTTAAAGATGGCGATCTCCCGGTTCCAATGGAAATTTTTGCGTATTTTCAATTAAAGATATGAATATTTATATTAAATAATATGATTTTAATAGCCTAAATTGTATTCTCTTATTTTTCAGTTGAAGATGGCGATCTCTCGGTTCCAACGGAAATTTTTGCGGATTTTACTCAGCTCGGGGCTATTTTCTATAGTTTATTGAAGATATGGATCTTTTAATTAAATGATATGATTTTATAGAATAAGTTTGTCTTCTCTTATTTTTCAGTTAAACAATCTCCCAGTTCGGATGGACATATTTCAGGATTTTTCTGACCTCGAGGATATTTTCTACATTTTTGGAAGATATGCATCTTTTTATTAAATGAAATGATTTTTTGGCCTAATTTTGTCTTCTCTTACTTTTAAGTTGAAGATGGCGATCTTCCGGTTCCAACGGATATTTTTGCGTATTTTTCTTAGCTCCGTGATGTTTTCTACGTTTTATGTAAGATATGGATATTTAAATTAAATGATATGATTTTTCTCGCCAAATTAAATGATATGATTTTTTTAGCCAAATTTGGTCTTCTCTTATTTCAGTTGAAGATGACGATCTCCCGACGGACATTTTTGCGGATTTTTCTGAGCTCGGTTCTATTTTTTACATTTTATTGAAGATAATGATCTTTTTATTAAATGATAGGAATTTTATAGCCTAATTTTGTCTTCTCTTATTTTTCAGTTGAAAATAGCGATCTCCCGGTTCCAACGGACTTCTTTTTGGATTTTTCTAAGCTCGGAACTATATTTCTATATTTTCGGGAAGTTATGGATCTTTTTATTAAATGATATGTTTTGGCCTAATTTTTTCCTTCTCCTATTTTTTATTTGAAGTTGGTGAACTCCCGGTTCTAACAGAAATTTTTGTAAATTTCTCTGACCTCGGGAATATTTTCTACAGTTTATTAAAGAAGTGGTTCATTTTATTAAACGATATGATTTTTATAAACTAAGTTTGCCATTTGTTATTTTTCAATCGAAGATAGTGATATCCCGTTTCTAACCGAATTTTTTGCTGAATTTTCTGATCTCGTTGATATTTACTAAATCTTATGGAAGCGATGCATCTTTTTATTAAATGGTATGATTTTTATAGCCTAAGTTGTCTTCTCTTATTTTTCAGTTAAAGATGTCAATCTCCTGGTTCCAACGGAATTTTTTGCGAATTTTTCATAGCTCCGATCTATTTTCTAGATTTTCTGTAAGATGTGAAATTTATACAAAATGACATGATTTTTTATAGCCTAATTTTGTCTTCTTTGATTTTTTTAGTTGAAGATGGCGATCTCCCTGTTTCAACTGACATTTTTGCAGATTTTTTGGAGCTCCGAGAAATTTTCTACAATTTCTGTAAGATATAAATCTTTGTATTAAATGATATGATTTTTATAGCCAATTTTTTCTCATGTTTTTCAGTTGAGATGGCGATCTCCCCGGTTCCAACAGAAATTTTTACGTATTTTTCTGAGCTCGGGGCTATTTTCTATATTTTCTTAAAGATAATGATCTTTATATTAATTGATATGATTTTTGATGCCTAATTTTGTATTCTCTTATTTTCCAATGATGATGATGATATTTTTATTAAATGATATGATTTTTTCGCCCTATTTTGTCTTCTCTTATATTTCGGTTGTAGATGGCGATCTCCCGGTTCCAACGGCTATTTTGTGGATTTTCTTAACTCCGGGCTATTTTTTTCATTTTCTGGAAGATATGGATCGTTTTATTAAATGACATCAGAGAAGACAAAATTAAGCCAAAAAATGTCCGGCGAAACCAGAAAATCGCCGGTTTCAACTGAAATATAAGAGAAGACAAAATTCGAAGCTGGGAAATCGCCATCTTCATCTATAAAAATGTCCATTGTAACCGAGACATCGCCATCTTCAACGGATCAAATTTTTATGTATCATTTTTTGAGCTTGGAACTATTTCTTACATTTTATGAAAGATATGGATCTTTTTATTAACTGATATGATTTTTATAGCCTAAATTTGTCCTCTTATTTTTCAATTTAAGATGGCGATATTTTTATTAAATGATATGATTTTAAGCCTAATTTTATCCTCTCTTATATTCCAATTGAAGATGGTGATCTCCATGTTCCAACAGATATTTTTGCAGATTTTTCTTAGCTCCGGGCTATTTTCCACATTTTTGGAAGATATGTATCATTTTATTAAATGATATGATATTTTGTCCTAATTTTGTATTCTCTTAATTTTTTCAATTGATGATGGCAATCTCCAGGTTCCAACGGACATTTTTGCAGATTTTTTTGAGCTGGCGTCTATTTTGTACACTTTCTGGAAGATAGGAATCTTTATATTAAATGAGATGATTTTTATATCCTATTTTTCTTCTCTTTTTTTCAGTTGAAGGTGGCGATCTCTTGGGTTCAACAGACATTTTTGCGAATTTTTCTGAGCTCGGGGCTATTTTCTACATTTTATTAAAGATATGGATCTCTTCAGACAAGATTATTATAGCCTAATTTTGGCTTCTCATATTTTTCAGTTGAAGCGGTGATCTCCATGTTCCAACGGAAATTTTTGCTGATTTCTCTTAGGTTTGGGCTTTGTTTCGACATTTTCTGGAAGATATGAATCTTTTCATTAAATGATATGATTTTTGGCATAATTTTGTCTTCCCTTTTTTCAGTTGAATATTGCGATCTCCCGGTTCCTGATGTCATTTCTCTGCCTGATGATTATTCTCATATTTTTCAGTTGAAGATGGCGATCTCCATGTTCCAACGGAAATTCTTGCTGATTTCTCTTAGGTTTGGGCTTTGTTTCGACATTTTCTGGAAGATATGAATCTTTTTATTAAATGATATGATTTTTGGCATAATTTTGTCTTCCCTTTTTCAGTTGAATATTGCGATCTCCCGGTTTCTGACCTCGTGATTATTTTCTAAATTTTCTGGAAGATATGGATCTTTTTATTAAATGATATGATTTTTGGCCTACTTTTGTCTTGTCTTATTTTTCAGTTAAAGATGCAATCTTCCTATTCCAATGGACGTTTTTACCTATTTTATAAGCTCGGTGCTATTTTCTACATTTTTATAAATGATATGATTTTTATAGACTACGTTTGTCTTCACTTATTTTTTCTGTTAAAGATGGCGATCACCCGGTTCAAATAGACATTTTTGCGGATTTTTCTTAAATTGAGGTTGTTTTCTACATTTTTTTTGGAAGATATGAGTCCTTTTATGAAATGATATAATTTGTTGGCCTAATTTTGTCTTCTCGATTTTTTTTATGAAGATGACGATCTCCTGGTTTTAACGAACATTTTTGCAGATTTTTCTGAGCTCCGTAAGATTTTCTATATTTTCTGTAAGATATGAATCTTTATATTAAATGGTATGATTTTATAGCCTAATTTTGTCATTTCTTATTTCTTTTAGTTAAATCTGGTGATCTCCCGGTTCCAACGAAAATTTTTGCGCATTTTTTTAGCTCGGTGCTATTTTCTACCTTTAATGGAAGAAATAGAACTTTTATTAAATGAAATTATTTTTATTGCCTAAATTTGTTTTCTCTTATTTTTTACAGTTGAAGATGGTCATCTCTCGGCTCCAACGAAAATTATTGCAAATTTTTCTGAGCTCCAGGCTTTTTCTACATATTCTGGAAGATATGGATCTTTATATTAAATGATATGATTTTTATGGTCTAATTTTGTATTCTCTTATTTTTCAATTGAAGATAACGATCTTTTGGTTCCAACGGACATTTTTGCGTATTATTCTGACTCGGGGCTAAATTTCTAAATTTTTCTGGAATATATGTATCTTTTTATCAAATGATATGATTTTTGGCGTAGTTGAAGATGAAGATCTCCCAACGGACATTTTTGCGGATTTTTCTGAGCTCAGTGCTATTTTTACATTTTATTGAAGATGTGGATCTTTTTATTAAATGATATGATTTATGTAGCCTAATTTTGTCTTCTCGTATTTTTTTGTTGAAGATAGTGATCTCTCGGTTCCAACGGACATCATTTCGGACTTTTCTGAACTCGAAACTATTTTTTCTACATTTTCGGGAAGTTATGGATATTTTATTAAGTGATATGATTTTTGGCCTAATTTTGTCTTATCTTATATTTATTTGAAGATGGCAAACTCCCAGTTTCAAAAGATATTTTTGCAGATTTTTTCTGAGCTCAGTAATATTTTCTTCAGTTTATTGATGATGTGGTTCATTTTATTAAATGATATGATTTTATAGGCTAAGTTTGTCTTCTCTTATTTTTTAGTAGAAGATGGTGATATTCCGTTTCCAACTGAATTTTTTGCGGATTTTTCTGATCTCATGGCTATTTCTAAATTTTATGGAAGATTTGTGTCTTTTTATTAAATGGTATGATTTTTATAGCCTAAGTTTGTCTTGTCTTATTTTTCAGTTGAATATGGTGATCTTTCGGGTCCAACAGACATTTTTGTGATTTTTTATCTATGGGCTATTTTCTATATTTTCTGTAAGATATGTATCTTTATATTAAATTATAGGATTTTATAACCTAATTTTGTCTTCTCTTATTTTTCAGTTGAAGATGGTGATCTCCCAGTTACAACGAGCATTTTTGCTGATTTTTCTGAGTTCGGTGTTATTTTCTTTATTTTCTTGAATATATGTATATTTTTATCAAATGATATGCTCTTTATAGTCTAATTTTGTCTTCACTAATTTTTCAGTTGAAATGACGATCTTTCGATTCCAACGGACATTTTTGCGTAATTTTCTGAGTTTGTGACTATTTTTCTACATTTTCTGAAGATATAGATATTTTTATTAAATGATATAATTTTTTGGCCTTATTTTTGTCTTATCTTATTTTTTCGTTAAAGATAGTGATCTGCCGGTTCAATGGATGTTTTTGTGGGATTTTTATGAGCTCCGCGCTATTAACTCCATTTTCTATAAGATATAAATATTTATTTTAAATTTTATGATTTTTATAGCCTAATTTTTTCTTCTTTCATTTTTCAGTTGAAAATGGCGATCTCCCGATTCCAACAAACATTTTTAGAAATTTTCTGAGCTCGGTGCTACTTTCTATATTTTATTAGAGACATGGATCTTTTTATTAAATGATATGATTATTATAGCCTAAGTTTGTCTTGTCTTATTTTTCAGTTGAAGACGACGAGATCTCCCGGTTCCAACAGACGTTTTATGGATCTTTTTATTAAATGATATGTTTTTCATAGACTAAGTTTGTCTTTTATTTTTTTAGTCGAAATTGGCTATCTCCCGATTCCAATGGACATTTTTGTGGATTTTTCTCACCAAGAGACTATTTTCAACATTTTCTGAAAGACATAGATCTTTTATTAAATGATATGATTTTTGGCGTAATTTTGTCTTCTCTTATTTTTCTATTGAAGATAATGATCACCCGGTTCCTATAGACATTTTTGCGGATTGTTTTGAGATCATAGCTATTTTCTATATTTTATGTAAGAAATGGATCTTTTCATTAAATGATATGATTTTTATAGCATAAGTTTGTCTTCTCTTATTTTTTTAGTTCAAGATCACGATTTCCCAGTTCCAACAAACATTTTTGCGGATTTTTCTTAGCTCGGGTCTATTTTTCTACATTTTCTGGAAGATATGTATATTTTGATTAAATGAAGTGATTTTTGGCCTAATTTTGTCTTCTTCTTTTTTTCAGTTGATTGCGATCTCCCGGTTCCAACAGACATTTTTGATTATTTTCCTGAACTCCGGGCCATTTTCTAAACTAGCTGTAAGATATGAATCTTTATATTAAATGATATGATTTTTATAGCCTAATTTTGCATTCTCTTATTTTAAGTTGAAGATGGCAATCTCCGGGTTCCAACGGACATTTTTGTGGATTTTTCTAAGCTCGTGATTATTTTTTGCATTTTCTGAAAGATAGATATTTTATTAAATGATCTGATTTTTGGCCAAATTTTGTCTTCTCTTTTTTCAGTTGAAGATGGCAATCTCCCGATTTCGACATATATTTTTGCGGATTTTTCTCAGCTCCAAGCTAATTTCCACATTTTTGGAAGATATGGATCGTTTTATTAAATGATATGATTTTTTGGTCGAATTTTGTCTTCTCTTATTTTTCATGTTACAATGGCGATCTCCCGGTTTCAGCAGATATTTTTGCGTATTTTCTGAGCTACAATTATTTTCGACATTTTCTGGAAAATATGGATATTTATTTTAAATGATATGATTTTAAGCCCAAATTTTGTCTTCTCTTATTTTTCAGTTGAAAATGGCGATCTCCCTATTCCAACAGACATTTTTACGGATATTTATGTGTTTCGAGCTATTTTCTACCTTTTATTGAAGATATGCATCTTTATATTAAATGATATGTTTTTATGGGATAATTTTGTCTTCTCCTATTTTTAAATTGAATATGTCGATCTCCCGATTCCAACGAAAATTTTTGCGGATTTTTCTGAGCCCGGGGCTATTTTCTAGATTTTATTGAAGATATGGATCATTTTATTAAATGATATGCTTTTTATGGCCTAATTTTGTCTTCTCTTATTTTTCAGTTGAAAATGGCAGTTCTTACGGTTCAAACATACATTTTTGTGAATTTTTCTGAGTGCGCAGCTCATTTATACATTTTCTGGACGATATGTATCTTTTTATTTAATGATATGATTTTTTGGCCTAATTATATCTTCTCTTATTTTTCAGTTGAAGATGTCGATCTCACGGTTCCAACGAACATTTTTGTGAATCTTTCAGTTAAAGATATGAAACTTTATATCAAATGATATTTTTTATAGCTTACATTGCTTTATCTTTTTTTAGTTGAAGATGTAGATCTCTCGGTTCCAACAGAAATTTTTGAGGATTTTTTCTCAGCTCGGGGCTATTTTCTATAGTTTATTGATGAGATGGATCTTTTAATTAAATGATATGATTTTTATCGACTAAGTTTGTCTTCTCTTATTTTTAGTTGAAAATGGCAATCTCCCAGTTCGGACAGACAAATTGGCGGATTATTCTGGCCTCGAGGCTATTTCTACATTCTTTAGAAGATATGGACTTTTATTAAATTATTTAATTTTTTTGGTCTAATTTTGTCTTCTCTAACTTATCAAATGAATATGGCAATCTCCAGATTCCAACGGACATTTTTGTGGATTTTTCTCAGCTCTGGGCTATTTCTTACATTTTCTGTAAGATAGATCATTAGATTAAATGATATGCTTTTTATAGCCAAATTTTGTCTTCTCTAATTTTTCAGTAGAAAATGACGATCACCTGACAGACATTTTTGCGGATTTTTTCGAGCCCAAAAGTTATTTTTACATTTTTTTTAAAATATGAATTTTTTATTACATGATATAATTTTTGTAGCCTAAATTTTGTCTTCTCTTATTTTCAGTTGAACTTGATGATCTCCCGGTTCCAACTTTTTAGATTTTTCCGAGTTCGAAACTATTTTTCTACATTTTTGGGAAGTTATGGATCTTTTTATTAAATGATTTGATTTTTTGGCCTAATTTTGCCTACTATTATTTTTTTATTTGAAGATGGCGAACTCCCGGATCCAAAAGATATTTTTGTAGATTTTTCTGAGCAGGGGATTATTTTCTACAGTTTATTGAAGATGTGGTTCACTTTATTAAATGATATGATTTTTGTAGACTATAATATCCCGTTTCCGTATATACGTGTGTATATATACATATTTTTGGGATGTATGTGTATGTATAAAATTTTTGGTATTGTCATAGTTTTTCTTTAATTATTGTGAAGTCAAAAATTACTTTTAATAAATTTTAAACCATCTTTCGAATTTTATGAGTGAAGTATATGGTAGGAAATACTTGTATATGAGTGGTATGGGGTAGAACTAATGGTATTTGTATTTGCATTTTTCTTTTTCATAAAAGAGAAAAACCTAATTATGTATGCATGCCACCTACCCCCTCCACTAAGCTAAATATGACATGAGTCATCACTCATGTTAATTATATTTTGGACACATAATGGGGCACTTGTCACTCTCCCATTCATTACCATTAAGAAAAAGAAAAAGGAAAGAAAGAAAACCAAAAGGAAAAAAAGGAAAAGAAAAACAAAAGTTTTCATTCTCCCATCTTTCCTCTTTCTCTCCCCGTTTAGGCCAAAACCATTGACATACTCAATTAGAAGAAGAAGAAGAAGAAGAAACTTGAAGATGGAAAAGCTTAGGGTCATCAAGGATTAAGAAGGGCAAGAGAAATTTTTGGAGGACTTTTAAGATAGAGCTCCTATCATTCTTAGTATAATTTAGTTTTAGAATTAGGGTTTTAATTTAAGTTAGCTTGCTGAAATTTGCACAGAACTAGCTGAGACTTTGGTAGCTTGCTGCACCTAATTGGATACATTGAATTGCCTGAAAACTATATATAATGTTCATATTTAAGTCCTTAATAACTTTCATGTTTACAAGTTTTGCAAATTCGAACTGAAAACAGGGTAACAATTCAGTTTCTGAAACCGGTTTGTTTTTAGACAGTCTGGGCACCTTTTAGTAAAATGAGCAGAAATCCATGCACACTTGATGAAAGATTGTAATCTTGGTGCCGTTCGAAAGCTGGCTTCAAGCTCTTCAACTTATAATTTTCCATTGTAATTTTCTGAAATTCTAATTCTGCCTTTAACTGGTAGTAATTTGAACCTGAAAATGCCTCAGTTTCTGATTTTACAGACTGAAATTGTGCCTGTTATGAGAAAAATCACTATAATTCATATACTTGAATGTTTTCTCTGAAATTTGGTGTGCTTCTGTAGAACCCATAGATCTACAACTTTCGTGAAGGGGCCAGAGGCTAATTCTAACTTAGTATGCTAAAAGTGCTAATCTTTCTGCTGTAGCGGTTTTAGGCAGATTCCATGTTTGTGTTTTTTGAGTAAGCTCCAAGATTTGCCGTGTGTTATACATATGTTATTAATTTTCCAGATAATAGTATGCAAATGTGTTAGCATGGAAAATGTTAGTAGCTTGCCATATGTTAGTTATATGTACGAAGAATTATGCTTTTCTCAATATGTCACATGCCAAGCTATTTTATATACATGTCCTCTTCCATGCTTAATTGTGTTCATGCTTATGTATATGTTAGTAAAAATCATGTTCTTGTCATTATGTCACATCTTGAGCTAGCTTTTTATTCATATCCCATGATTACGTGGGTTGCCATGATTTTTAGGAGCATGCTACATTGTGTAAGATGAGTTTATGTTACTTTACTCCATGCCATAGTTAAGCTCATAGTCGTAAAAATCAATGTTAGTTGTCATGATTGGGTGTTAAGTTTCATATGTTGATTGTTGTTAATGTCACGATGTAATTGAGCATCTTAATGTTCGTTGTGTTGAATGGAAATGTGATGGTCGTTGTCGAATCACTACATCGGTGAAATTATGAAAGAAATGGAAAGATATGAATGTGGTATTGAGACCGCTAAAATGAATAAAGAATGAAACTGAGAGTGAGGCAGAGAAATGACATCAGGAGTGCTCGATCCATTTCTAAAATGGGTGAGACTCCAGATGTGGGTTTGGAGGAAATACGGGTAAATCTTAGGTGTTAAGGAGCGGACAGTAGTAGTATATCTCGTCCGATGTGTCGCCCCCGGAAGGAGAGTTTGAGAGGGCAATAGAGGCCGCTGGTGTGCTCGTGTCGCACCATGTCGGTAAATGATGGTTTTCTCCGTTTGTCCCAAGAAAAATCGAGATGAGTCTCGCCCTTGTACCTTGCCCCGTTCGGGTACGGAGTTACGAGAGGCCCCTCCAGTGCCCGTGTCGCTGGTGGTGGTACCATTTTTCACCCATCTTGGGTGAAGTCCGACTCCTTAGCGTCCTACATTTTACACGGGTTTCCAAAAATGAGAATCAATAACTAAAGTAATTGTCTTTTAATTATAAATATTATTATCCCATGCTTACTTGTTTCTCTGTTAGGTTAATGTTGTTAACTCATGATGATCCATTCCATTGTTTATTATCAATGTCCAGTACTTGAATGTTAATATGTTCTCATACTTACCTCCAGCACTTGCATGTTATAACATGGTTACTTATGCATGTTCACAAGTTCTTCTTTGATGCTTACACATTGTGCTGTGATTACTTTTATGCCCTAATACCATTACTTGTTAGACCACCCTCCCTAGATAGGTAGACCAGTTCTAAAATTGGGTCCTACTAGAGTGTTAGGAGTTCCTACTAGATCACGCGTTGACGTGTCCCCGTTGACTTTTCAGGTTGGGGATAGCGGCTGGAGCCTTGGAGTTGGTGATCGGTTGTAGGATTGGGTGGCGAGGGGTATGATGAGAGACTTGTACTTTTGGTGTTTCTTTTTGGGTAGACCTCTGTACCTAGAGTGGTGAGGATGAAATGTTGGTATTGTATAAGTTGGAACTGGACTTGGAGTTGTATAAGATTATCGTTGTCTCAGTGTAGCTTCCCTCTTTTGTACCCCTTGAACAGTTGGTGCATGTAAAAGAATGTATCAATGTATTAAATAAATGAAATATTGTACTTTTGTTTATTTCTCAGTGATATATCTGTGATGGAGTTTTACTTGTACTTCCCAGCACGTGCACAGTGGCCTGTTGATTTTTCTGTTTCGAGCAGTACTTCTCTTCTCCCTTGTAATGGTCGCTTTCCGATCATACTTTGTTCATGCACGTGCTTTTGATCGTGCACGTATTTGTTTTAGACCTTGATTGTTTTTGAACACTTTGGTGTGATATGCCGTTGTGACCCCCTCGAAGAGTATTAAATTGTGGAATTCATTTGGAACGACATTTCACGGGTCGTTCTCCCACGATTTGATCTTATTTGACGAGACGTCGCGATTTTCACTTTTGTCGCGAGGCCTTTCTATTTTTAGTTCTGTTTCTCGTCGTCGAAATGGTGATCTGTCTTCTCTGTCTTCTTTCTCTCGTCGTTCCGGTCACTCCAGTATTTATTTCACAATTTTTGGGCTTCGTTTGACCTACTTTCACTTTTGGCCCAATCTATTGCATTTTAGCCCTAAGTTTCATTGTATTTCTCTAATAATTGGTTAACAATAGTTGCACCAGAATTGTTAACTTAGCCAGCCTTTACTTAGCCTTTGCCGCACCTAATCACGCATGGGAGAAAGAGAGCGTGAGGTACTTTGCTTTATATTTTTCCTTATAACAAATTCCTTTAAAAATCAAACCCTAGCAACCCTAACTAACATAGCCTAGCCCTAGACCCACGTGAGCTGCATCCCTACCCCTATTCTAAAGCAACGAGGGGCATTATTTTATAAGCTAGGTTATAGTTTCTCCCATCCATCACGAGAGAGCCGCCGCCCTATATTGTTTCGAGTGATGTATCTCCCTCGTGCTGTCGCCTCTTCTTCTCTCCGACCTGAACCCCGATCGCCCCCGGCCATCCATAACACAGCAACAGACCCCCGCCCTCCGGCCAACCTCACCGGAGCCCCACTGGTGATCCGCTCGATGCTCCGTCGTCTTCCGCTATGCTTCAAACAGAAGTGCACAGCAAGCTACGGCGAACGCCCTCGCAGCGCCACCTAGCCCCGCCGGCGCTCCGTTCGGCCTCCCCGAACGCCTCCCCGGTGCTGCAGCAGATAGCGAGGAGCAGCTTCGCTGCACGGCAGCGCCCCCATCTCCTCTTAGATCCGAACCTCTCCCCCTTGTAACCTCACGGCAACACATTACCCACATCATCTCCGACGCCGCCCTGAGTTGCCCCGTGACCTTCCCGACACTCCCCTGGCCTTCTCGCGTGTCAGCAGTGCCGATGAGCGCTGATAGCGCCTACATCTCCCCCTCCTATGGGCATGCCGCAAGATCTTTGCCCCGGTTCAACCGTGGTCACCTACGGGGGGAACGGGGAAGCAGCAAATAGATTAAACTGTTAGTTGTTTTCGTGTACTATGGATGGCCTTCGTGAACAGTAGGTTAGGTGTTAATTGGATATTATAATATGATAGTTACTGATTTCTAAGATTAGAGTACTAGAGTAATAAAAAGTATTAAGTGGGTAGTCTTTATATATTCACATGCTTGTTAGTACGTGATTAGTGCTGTAATCTATTCCTTAAGCTACTATGTTAGTTAGCTGTACTATGTGTGTATATATATATATATATATGCGCAGTACAAAATAGCGTAGGATATATGTTGGGCAGATATGCTTATTGGTTGGTATTATTGTCCGGTGATAGCTTAGTTTTGCATCCATGTCGCAGATATAATATGATTTCCTTCGCGACCCGTTACCTTCCCGAGCCGACGCCGTCGTACCTGGCACGATACCGGAATCCAACCCCTGACGTCGCTACCAGACGTCTATGTAGCTCTCGCGTCGTGTGAGGGTAAATTTCTGAACACTTAGGACCCCAAACCCAATGCCTGTTAAACAAGATTAAAATCAATGTTTTTAATTGTTTTAAATTCACTAATCAAATATTAATAAAATGGGAATGTAGGCCGGTGGACTTGTGCACGTAGGTAAAATTGGACTTTGGACTCTTTGGGTGGTGTTTCTCAGACGTTTGACTTGCAGGCAAGTGAAACTTGCCAACTTTTGCTTAGGGCCATGTTTTTAGGCCACTTCCTTGCTTTTAGCATAAAAGAGACTAGACAGTGAAATGATAGCTGTCTAGACTCAACTTTAAGATCTAGCTTGACAACGAAGCTAGATCTGTCACCCTGACATGTCATTCATGCATTGTTATCTGCCATGTTTAAATTCCTTATCTGTGCGCACTTGAACTGTTATCTTCCATGCATTGCATCTTACATGTCATCCGAGTTGAATGTTGCATTCGTAGCACACGCTACCATACTTGTACTTGCTTGTCCAGGCTAGGTGCACCTATATGCCATCATGAAAAACACTTCCTGGCTCGTGATCCAGAAGCGAGCATTCCCGTTCGGGGATAAGGCCCTGGCTCGATACACGTGGAGGGGGTAGGGTTGAGCGACCACTCAGCTTAGGGGTTGGCCCGATCAGCCACTCTAGCTGTAAGGCGTGAACTCTGTGCACGACATGAAAACGTGACTTGTGAATGATAGTAGTTGCTACTCTTGCCATACCATGCTAGACACCTGTTGTACTTTACTTTACTTGTTGCACTCATACTTTAACTGCCATGTCATTACATCATGTTAGAACTGCTAGGTTGCTTTACTTTCAGTTTCAGTTTCCTTGCACAAGTCTCTTGTAGACTTGCTGATATGTGCCCCTTGCTTTTTTGGGTGTCACATGTTAGACCCTGAGCCAGAGACCGTAGCTGTGTACGTGGTTGTTGCTGACGCTGAGCCTGAGTCCATGTCTGCCCAGGAGGAGTTTTGTGGACACCGGTGACCATTCTTAGTGACCCTGCTGAGATTCCTTTTGTTTTAGGTTTTCTGTTAGTTGTCGGTGCATGGCACCTTATATTCTGAGGTTACGTATCGCATTGCATTTAAAGTAAATTGACATTTTTGGGACAGGTACGTCTTGCAACACTTAGTTAGAAGGTTGAGACCCCTGATTGTTTGCTTGTTCCTTAAGTTGTGTCATTAATTTTCAAATATACTTCATCTCCTTCGTTGATTTAAATTTTTAAAAATTTTTTCGAAATTTTGAATACTAGCTTATGATATTTTTCCAGCCTACACTATTCGTACCTATGAAAATACATTGTCCTTTCATGTATTAATCTTATTCTGAACCGTACTTTTATTTTGCCCAATTCGATTTATAATTTTCCTTTCTGATTTATGCCATTCAAATGACACATCGCCTTACTTTTAATATACTTTTCAAGTCACATGGGACTTCAACTTTCAGCAAGTCGATTTTATGCTCATTGTTTTCCCTATTTTAGATTTTTGTAAAATTACTATTTTATAACCTTTTCCTGATCTAGACCTTCCATAATTTGGTTTTAAAGCTTATTACCAATTTTGATAATTCTACTACTAAGTTATTATTATCTTTCTGTTCACCATACATGCTTTTAGAATAATTTCTAAACAAAATAGAATTTCAATTATATATATATATATATCCGTACCAGGCTCATTGTGCTCGTATGTTAAGAACCTTGCAAATCTTGGTCCCTCTTAATATTTTCTACACTATCCCTAATATTCGTGTGAATGATTTCCTTTTTATAATAATTTTATATAAGCCAATAAACCATTTTCTCTTATTACATCTATTCGACTCAAACTTGTTTCGAACAACTTGATTTATCAATCTCCAAATATTTTTATACAGACAAGGACTCCAACTTTTAAAGTACCACAGTTTTCAAATTCCACGTATTTCAGCTTATGTTATTTACACTATTTTCCTTCTGTATCCTATAAGAGTATCACTACATCTCCCTCTCCTCTACCTAAGCATTCACAAGTGAATCGCTGTTTCACCTAACCAAGCTGTCTCCTTGTATTCGTCCTATCTGAACTCGTGCTTATCGATCCTTCCCTCGTCACGCTTTCGACCTCAATCTCCCTCTATTGCTTAGGCTTTAGTGCTCGTCAATGACTGTGTCAACCCAAATTTGTTAAGTAGGCCTTGGACCTTTGTGATGTTGTCGTGGTGCATGTACCTAAGTTGTGTATGTGGGCTTGAATGAGTGTACTCCCCTATAGTATAATAATGTTTTCCTATTGGGTGATATATACATACTCAGAGTTATTCGTGATGTTATGAAGTTGTATGTGTGTTAGTACTTATAGGTATGAGTGAGGATAGCTATACCACTCTAGGGGCGTCTGCGTATACATGAATCAGTGTTGGTATATCTAATGAGGTGTATGTAGTTGGAGATACTTATAATGGTTGAAATAATATGTTGGTAAAGTTATGTGTATGATGGGTGTAATAATAATAAGTGTACGTATAGTTCAGTGAGTAGATCTATTATATGACCTATATGTTAGTACGTGTGAGTATGTGCCCGTACGTAGATACGTATTGTGCTTGGACGTAAGTGGTTATGTATTTGCTGCATGAGAATATAGGTGGTATGCGTATGGTAGTGGGATTATAATTTTGATTGGTATTGCTTGTTTTTACGGGGTGTTGTGTGCGAGTATACCATGAGGTATACACGTTTACTGCATATCTTAACTATGTATGAAGTAGATGTGTTGGTATACAAATTATAGGTAGTAGGACATGGTGTGGATATATGTTCTACATGTGTGTGACTATACGGTGAATGCATGTATTAGGGAGGGTATTATAATTATGTGTGTGCTGATGTCTGTATTATTATTATGGTATATAGAGTGATTGAACTATGTGAGTGTCACCTGACTAAATATTAGACGTGATTGACATATGGTATGTATATGGTTGTATTGGTAATCGTGTATATATTGGAGTGGTATTGGTATAGGTATAAATACCGTGTTACGTATATAGAGTATTCTGATATGTGTTTCGAGTCTCACTCAAGCTTGAGTGGGTATACTCTAGGTATATTGTTATGTGTGGCTGTAGTTTGCATATAGCGATGTTTGATGTATGTATAGTGATAGGAGTGTTTGTGCCTGGTTGTGTTACGCACGTGATTGTGGGTCGCTATACCAGTATATAGTTATAGGTGTTGGTCTTGTGGTATAGTTATTTACTAAGGACTTGACTGTGTGACGTATGAATTCTAGCTAAACTAGGTGTGTAGATGTGCTGAGTTTAAAGTGGTATGATTGGTGTATAAGAGTGTTATATCAGCGTGTGTGGGTGTGCACCATGCATGGGTAAGTATGTTCTTAGTTATAGGTTTTTGTAATTATGGCACGCATGAGAAGTCTTGAATATAGTTATAGGACCGTATGTGATGTGAATATATGGTGAAAAATTTGCATGCATTTGAATGACTATATATTTGTGAAATTCCAGTAATGGTGAATGTACAATAGGTATAGCAAACTTGATTTAAAAATGGTATGGTGATTACATGTGTTGATGTGTTTGGTATTGGATGTACGCTAGAAGATATAGGGGGTAGAGTATCCTTATTGTTTTATACATAGGTAGTTATCTAAACATGGAGAATTACGAATGTATTTGCTGGTGTGAACTATTTTGTGTGTGTAAGTATGTGTACCATGGTATGTAATAAGTGTTTAATAATTATATAAGGATGTATGTGACTATATGAATGATTGAAATATGTGTATGAATTTGACTGGCTATGATAGGTATAAGAGTATAATGTGCGTGAATAAATACACATTAGTAGTGTTAATGTTTGACTACCTTGCGCATATATATGCACTTGTGATGTCTATACCTGGTTTGCATTGTATGTGATATGATTGGGGTAGTTACTAGAGCGACTAGATATGTTAGAAAGTCCGAGGACAGACTTTATTCTAAGGTGGGGAGGATGTAACGGTCGCTTTCTGATCATACTTTGTTCGTGCACGTGCTTTTGACCGTGCACGTATTTGTTTTAGACCTTGTTTGTTTTTGAACACTTTGGTATGATATGCCGTTGTGACCCCCTCGAAGAGTATTAAATTGTGGAATTCATTTGGAACGACATTTCACGGGTCGTTCTCCCACGATTTGATCTTATTTGACGAGACGTCGCGATTTTCACTTTTGTCGCGAGGCCTTTCTATTTTTAGTTCCGTTTCTCGTCGTCGAAATGGTGATCTGTCTTCTCTGTCTTCTTTCTCTCGTCGTCCCGGTCACCCCAGTATTTATTTCATAATTTTTGGGCTTCGTTTGACCTTATTTCACTTTTTGGCCCAATCTATTGCATTTTAGCCCTAAGTTTCATTGTATTTCTCTAATTATTGGTTAACAATAGTTGCACCAGAATTGTTGAATTAGTCAGCCTTTACTTAGCCTTGGCCGCACCTAATCACGCATGGGAGAGAGAGAGGGTGAGGTACTTTGCTTTATATTTTTCCTTATAACAAATTCCTTTAAAAATCAAACCCTAGCAACCCTAACTAACATAGCCTAGCCCTAGACCCACGTGAGCTGCATCCCTACCCCTATTCTAAAGCAACGAGGGGCATTATTTTATAAGCTAGGTTATAGTTTCTCCCATCCATCATGAGAGAGCCGCCGCCCTATATTGTTTCGAGTGCTGCATCTCCCTCGCGCTGTCGCCTCTTCTTCTCTCCGACCTGAACCCCGATCGCCCCCGGCCATCCAACAGCAAAAGACCCCCGGACCAACCTCACCGGAGCCCCGACGGAGATCCGCTCAATGCTCCGTCGTATTCCGCTGTGCTTCGAACAGAAGTGCACAGCAAGCTACGGCGAACGCCCTCGCAGCGCCACTAAGCCCCGCCGGCGCTCCGTTCGGCCTCCCCGAACGCCTCCCCGGTGCTGCAGCGGACAGCGAGGAGCAGCTTCGCTGCACGGCGGCGCCCCCATCTCCTCTTAGATCCGAACCTCTCCCCCTTGTAACCTCACGGCAACACATTCCCCACATCATCTCCGACGCCGCCCTGAGTTGCCCTGTGACCTTCCGGACACTCCCCTGGCCTTCTCGCGTGTCAGCGGTGCCGATGAGCGCTGATAGCGCCTACATCTCCCCCTCCTATGGGCATGCCGCAAGATCTTTGCCCCGGTTCAGCCGTGGTCACCTGCGGGGGGAACCAACAAATAGATTAAACTGTGAGTTGTTTTCGTGTACTATGGATGGCCTTCGTGAACAGTAGGTTAGGTGTTAATTGGATATTATAATATGATAGTTACTGATTTCTAAGATTAGAGTACTAGAGTAATAAAAAGTATTAAGTGGGTAGTCTTTATATATTCACATGCTTGTTAGTACGTGATTAGTGCTGTAATCTATTCCTTAAGCTACTATGTTAGTTAGCTGTACTATGTGTGTGTGTATATATATATGCGCAGTACAAAATAGCGTAGGATATATGTTGGGCAGATATGCTTATTGGTTGGTAATATTGTCCGGTGATAGCTTAGTTTTGCATCCATGTCACAGATATAATATGATTTCCTTCGCGACCCGTTACCTTCCCGAGCCGACGCCGTCGTACCTGGCACGATACCAGAATCCAACCCCTGACGTCGCTACCCGACGTCAGTGTAGCTCTCGCGTCGTGTGAGGGTAAATTTCTGAACACTTAGGACCCCAAACCCAATGCCTGTTAAACAAGATTAAAATCAATGTTTTTAATTGTTTTAAATTCACTAATCAAAGATTAATAAAATGAGAATGTAGGCCGGTGGACTTGTGCACGTAGGTAGAATTGGACTTTGGACTCTTTGGGCGGTGTTTCTCAGACGTTTGACTTGCAGGCAAGTGAAACTTGCCAACTTTTGCTTAGAGCCATGTTTTTAGGCCACTTCCTTGCTTTTAGCGTAAAAGAGACTAGACAGTGAAATGATAGCTGTCTAGATGCAACTTTAAGATCTAGCTTGACAACGAAGCTAGATCTATCACCCTGACATGTCATTCATGCATTGATATTTGCCATGTTTAATTCCTTATCTGTACGCACTTGAACTGTTATCTGCCATGCATTGCATCTTACATGTCATCCGAGTTGAATGTTGCATTCGTAGCACACGCTACCATACTTGTACTTGCTTGTCCAGGCTAGGTGCACCTATATGCCATTATGAAAAACACTTCCTGGCTCGTGATCTAGAAGAGAGCATTCCCGTTCGGGGGTAAGGCCCTGACTCGATACACGTGGAGGGGTAGGGTTGAGCGACCACTCAGCTTAGGGGTTGGCCTGATCAGCCACTCTAGCTGTAAGGTGTGAACTCTGTGCACGACATGAAAACGTGACTTGTGAATGATAGTAGTTGCTACCATGCTAGACACCTGTTGTACTTTACTTTACTTGTTGCACTCATACTTTAACTGCCATGTCATTACATCATGTTAGAACTGCTAGGTTGCTTTACTTTCAGTTTCAGTTTCCTTGCACAAGTCTCTTGTAGACTTGCTGACATGTGCCCCTTGCTTTTTTGGGTGTCACATGTTAGACCCTGAGCCAGAGACCGTAGCTGTGTACGTGGTTGTTGCTGACGCTGAGCCTGAGTCCATGTCTGCCCAGGAGGAGTTTTATGGACACCGGTGACCATTCTTAGTGACCTTGCTGAGATTCCTTTTGTTTTAGGTTTTCTGTTAGTTGTCGGTGCATGGCACCTTTCTTTGTACGTTGTACTTTTGTTGGCCATGCTGGGGCCCTTTAGATTCTTTTCTTTTAAGCCTGGTGGCTTTTTCTGTGATGTTGGAACTTATTTATGGATATTCTGAGATTTACTTTTGTCTCATTTCCTTTTTATTATCTTTGTTTCGTATCGCATTGCATGGACCTGCCATTTAAAGTTAATTGACGCTTATCGGACTTGCAGCTTTGCAACTTCAAGTCTGAGCGGACCTACTCACGTCTCGCCTCCATATATTTAGGAAGCGGGGCATGACATCTCTCCTCGTTTTCTTCACGTCCGTAGTTTCGGTAATACCTGATACGGATTGGTACTTATCTGGTATCCTAGGAAGCGGGTCATGACAGGTGGTGGCCCATACAGGTCTCTGCACTGCGGCTTGTGAAGGATAGTACGGGTAATGCTCCATCGGGGTAGTTGTGTCCTAAGGTGGGTAGCTGATCCGCCTTAGGATAAAGCCTAGTATTAGGAAACCCGAGGTACATAGCTTCCAGAGGATAAACATGGGTAGTTGTTTGTATATATACATATATGTATAGGTGGTTATATGTTTGCATAGATATATAAGTATTATGGGTATATTGGCATGTATCCCAGTAGGTGTGTATCTATAACTACATACGTATGTAAGGTTAAAGATACTCGTATGACTACTTGTGTGTATCCTTATAAGTGTTCGTATATGAACGAACTATGAGGTGTTTGTATAATAATGTTGTTTGTATAGATGTAGGTGTAGATAGTATATGATGAGTAAATCGATGTGTAAGGCATATTATCTATGTAATGAAGTACTATGTGTTGTATATAAATAAGTGCTAGTATATGCCTTGTTTACATTTGAGTGTATATGGAAGACTATATGATTGTATGTAGAGTTTAAGGGTAGATACTGAATTATATTTAAGGAATTAAGAAGATATAAGTGTATATGTGTATTTAATGGGTGTTTATCTATATGAAGTATCTGTGTGTATAAATATTGGAGTATAAATAAATTCATGATATGTATGTATTGGTATATGGATGTTTGCTTGTAAATCTAAGTGGAAGTATATTTGAATGAATAAGAGTATATGATGCTATCCATAAGAATAATTATATGTGTATGCATACAATAAATGTGGTTGTGTGAGTTGATATAGTAAGATATGTATATATTTGCTACATTTGGATATGGATTATAAGTAGTGTATGATACATATTGGCTTACTAAATGGTGTATATAGATATACATAAGTGGGTATGACTAGTTTTGCAATGTTAGTGTACTAGTATGTTTATATACTTTGTGTGAAGATATATGTATGATATGAAAATAGGAATGTATGTGTAACATGTGAATAAGATTTATATGTACATGGATACGTCATGAGTATACATGTGTGTATATATATATAATGTATTGGGGTATGTCTTTGCTATAGTAAATATGAGGTGTTGAGTATACTTTATTGAATACATTTCATCTAGTATAAATGAATAGTTGTCTACTTGTATGTGCGTATACTTGTGTGGGTATATAAATGGATAAATATAGAACTATATATGTAATTATTGGATATGGGTATATATGTAGGGTAAGTGTGTATTGGTATGTTGGTATACTCTATATATATGACCTAATATTTGGGATGTATGGAGATGTCTTAACATTCGACATATGTATTGATATATGATCATACATTATTGTAAGTAATGTATAGTTGTATGTATATTGGGTGCTAATTATGTTGTTAGGATCTTGGATTAAGAGAGATGTATACGTATATAGTAGGAAATAAGTATTAATATTGTCTCTTAATTGATGTGTATTACCTTGCTATGTAATTCTTTATGTTATAGGTATCAGTGAGATATACTGTGGTTGAGCAGTATATGTGTATGTGTGTATGATAGGTCTATATTCTAGTATATATCTATAAGTCTGGTGCATGTATGGGGTATTGGCGTATATATGTAGCATAGACGTAGCATTGTTTGTATCTCATAAGTAGGAAGACCATTGGACTATTCAATCTCCGGTCAGACCATTAGCCTAGAAAGTCCGAGGGCGGACTTTGTTTTAAGGTGGGTAGAATGTAATATCTCGTTTCTGTATATACATGTGTATATGTACATATTTTTGGGATGTATGGGTACGTATAAAATTTTTGGTATTCCCATAATTTTTCTTTAATTTTTGTGAAGTCAAAAATTACTTTTAATAAATTTTAAACTATCTTTCGAATGTTATGAGTGAAGTATATGGTAGGAAATACTTGTATATGAGTGGTATGTGGTAGAACTAATGGTATTTGTATTTGCATTTTTCTTTTTGATAAAAGAGAAAAACATAATAGTGTATGCATGCCACCTACCCCCTCCACTAAGCTAAATATGACATGAGTCATCACTCATGTTAATTATATTTTGGACACATAATGGGGCACTTGTCACTCTCCCCTTCATTACCATTAAGAAAAAGAAAAAGGAAAGAAATAAAACAAAAAGAAAAAAGGAAAAGAAAAACAAAAGTTTTCATTCTCCCATCTCTCCTCTTTCTCTCCCCCTTTTGGCCAAAACCATTGCCATACTCAATTAGAAGAAGAAGAAGAAGAAGAAGAAGCTTGAATAGGGAAAAGCTTAGGGTCATCAAGGATTAAGAAGGGTAAGAGAAATTTCTGGAGGACTTTTAAGGTAGAGCTCCTATCATTCTTAGTAGAATTTAGTTTTAGAATTAGGGTTTTAATTTAAGTTAGCTTGCTGAAATTTGCTCAGAATTGGCTGAGACTTTGGTATCTTGTCGCACCTAATTGGCTACATGGAATTGCCTGAAAAATATATATGTTTTTCATATTTAAGTCCTTAATAGCTTTCATGTTTACAAGTTTTGCAAATTCGAACTGAAAAAAGGGTAAAATTCAGTTTCTGAAACTAATCTGTTTTTAGACAGTCTGGACACCTTTCTGTAAAATGAGTAGAAATCCCTGCACACTTGATGAAAGATTATAATCTTGGTGCCGTTGGAAAGCTGGCTTCAAGCTCTTCAACTTATAATTTTCAAATGTAATTTTTCGAAATTCTAATTCTGCTTTTAACTGGTAGTAATTTGAACCTGAAAATGCCTCAGTTTCTGATTTTACAGACTGAAATTGAGCCTGTTATGAGAAAAATCACTATAATTCATATACTTGGAATTTTTCTCTGAAATTTGGTGTGCTTCTGTAGAACCCATAGATCTACAACTTTAGTGAAGGGACCAGAGGCAAATTCTGACTGTAGATAGGCTAAAAGTTCTAATCTTTCTGCTGTAGGCAAATTCCATGTTTGTGTTTTATAAGTAAGCTCCAAGATTTGCCGTGTGTTATACCTATGTTAGTAATTTTCCAGATAATAGTATGCAAATGTGTTAGCATGGAAAATGTTAGTAGC
>CM061136.1:68099041-68193762 GCA_030789695.1 Scilla litardierei
AATCCCGATGTCTGAATAATCTGCAAAAAATATCTGTAGGAACCGAAAGATTGCCATCTTCAACTGAAAAATATGATAATACAAATTTAAGCCAAATAATCATATCATTTAATAAAAAGATTCATAACTTCACGAAAATGTAGAAAAATAGTACCAAGCTCAGCAAAATCGACAAAAATGTCTGTTGGAACCAGGAGATCGCCATCTTCAACTGATAAAATAAGCGAAGATAAAATTAGGCTAAAAATCATATCATTAATAAAAAGATTCATATCTTCAATAAAATATATAAAATAACCCCGAGCACAGAAAAATCCCCAAAAATACTCGTTGGAACATGAAGATCGCCACCTTCAAGTAAACAATAAGAGAAGATAAAATTAGGCCAAATGATATCATTTAATAAAATGATCCATATCTTCCAGAAAATACAGAAAATATCCCCGAGCTTAAAAATCCACAAAATGTCTGTTACAACAGAGAGATCACTATCTTCAATTGAAAAATAAGAGAAGACAAAATTAGGCAAAAAAAATTACATCATTTAACTAAAAGATGCATATATTCCAGGAAATATAGAAAATAGCTTCGAGCTAAGTAAAAGCTGCAAAAATGACTGTTTGAACCGAGTGATCACCGTCTTCAACTGAAAAATAAGAGACGACAAAATTAGGCCAGAAAATCATATCTTTTAATTTAAAGATACATATCTTAGAGAAAATTTAAAAAATGGCTAGTGGCTAAGAAAAAATCCCAAAAATGTCCGTTGGAACCAGGAGATCGCCATATATATCTAAAAAAATAAGAGAAGGCAAAATTAAGCTTAAAAATTAAATTTAATATAAAAAGATCCATATCTTCCAGAAAATGTAGAAAATAGCCTCTTGGTTAAAAAATTACGTAATCTTCAATGAAAATGTAAAATGTAGAAAATGTAAAAAGATCCATATCAGAGCCGAGAGAACGTCATCTTCAACGAAAAAAAATAAGAGAAGACAAAATTAGGCCAAAAAATCAAATCATTTAATAAATTGGTCCAAATCTTCCATAAAATGTAGAAACATTGATCCGAACTTAAAAATCTGTGAAAATGTCTCGTTGGAACATGGAGATCGCCATCTTCATCTGAAAAATATGAGAAGACAAATTTAGGCCAAAAAATCATATTATTTATTAAAAAGATCTATATCTTCCAAAAATATAGAAAATAACATCTATGTCAAAAATTCGCAAAAATGTCTGTTGTAAGCGGGAGAACGTCATCTTAAACTGAAATATAAGAGAAGACAAGATAATGCCAAAAAATCACATCATTTTGCCATCATCAACTGGAAAATAAGAGAAGACAAACTTAGGCAACAAAAATCATATCAAAAAAATATAAAGATACTTATATTCCAGAAAATATAGAAAATAGCCTCGAGCTCAGAAAAATACGCAAAAATTTTCGTTGGAAACGGGAGATCACCATCTTCAACTGTAAAAATAAGAGAAGACAAAATTAGGACATAAAAATCATCAAATTTAATATATAGAACCATATCTTACAGAAAATGTAGAAATAGCACGAAACTCAGAAAATTCCCCAAAAATTTCTGTTGGAACCGGGAGATCGCCATATTCAAGTGAAAAATAAGAGAAGACAAACTTAGTCCATAAAAATCATATCATTAAAGAAAAGATCTATATCTTCAATAAACTGTAGAAAATAGTGCCGTGTTTAGAAAAATCCGCAAAAATAGCCGTTGGAACCGAGAGATTGACATCTTTAAATTAAAAATCAGAGATGAAAAAATTAGGCCATAAAATCATATAATTTAATCTGAAGATTCATATCTTAGAGAAAATTTAGAAAATAGTCCGAAGCTCAGAAAAATATGTGAAAATGTCCGTTGGAATCGGGAGATCTCTATCTTCATCTAAAAAAATAAGAGAAGACAAATTTGGTCATAAAAAATCATATCATTTAATAAAAAATCCATATCTTACAGAAAATGTAGAAAAAAATCACGAAGCTAAAAAAATTTCCCAAAAATTTCTGTTGGAACCGGGAGATCACCATATTCAAGTGAAAAATAAGAGAAGACAAACTTGGTCCATAAAAATCATATCATTAAATAAAAAGATCCATATCTTCAATAAACTGTAGAAAATAGTTCCGTGTTTAGGAAAATCCGCAAAATAGTCGTTGGAACTAGGAGACCGACATCTTCAACTTAAAAAACAAAGATGACCAAATTAGGCCATAAAATCACATCATGTAATATAAAGATTCATATCTTACAGAAAATTTAGAAATCATCTCGAAGCTAAGAAAAATACGCGAAAATTTCCGTTGGAACTGGGATATTGCCATCTTCATCTACAAAATTAGAGAAGAATAAATCGGGCTTAAAAATCATATGATTTAATAAAAAGATCTGTATCTTCAAGAAAATATAAAAAATAGACTCGATGTCGAAAAATCTGCAAAAATCGATGCTGGAACCATGAGAATGCCATCTTCAACTACAAAAAATAAGAGACGACAACTTTTGGCCAAAAAATCATATCGTTTAATAAAATGATCTATATCTTCCATAAATGAAGAAAAATAGCCCCATGCTAACAAAAATCAGTAAAAATGTCTGCTGGAACCGGTAGATCGCAATATTCATCTGGAAAAATTAAGCGAAGAAAAACATATGATATAAAAATCTTTTCTTTTAATAAAAAATTCATATCTTTCATAAAATATAGAAAATAGCACCGGCCTTCGAAAAATCCGCAAAAATTTCTACTGGAACTGGGAGATCGCCATCTACAACTAAAAAATAAGAGTAGACAAAATTAGGCTAATAAAAATCACATCATTTAATATAAAGATTCATATCTTACAAAAATGTAGAAAATATCCCGGAGCTCAGAAAAATTTGCAAAAATTTTCGTTGGAATCGGGAGATCGTCATCATCTTCTGAATAATAAAGACAACAAAATTAGGCCAAAAATCATATCATTTCATAAAAAGATCCATATCTTTTAGAAAATGTAGAACAACAGACTCAAGTTAAGTAAAATCTGCAAAAATGTCCATTAGAACTGAGAGATCGCCATCTTCAATTGAAAAAAAATAAGAGAAGACAAACGTAGACTATAAAATCATATCATTTATAAAAATGTACAAAATAGCACCGAGCTAATAAAAATTAGCAAAAATATCCATTGGAACCGGGAGATCGCCATTTTCAACTGAAAAATAAGAGAAGACAAAATTAGGTCAAAAATCTTATCATTTAGTAAAAAGATTTATATCTTACAGAAAATTTAGAAAATAGTCCCGAAGTCAGAATAATACGCAAAATGTCCATTAGAAATGGGAGATCGCAATCTTCAATTGAAAAATAAAAGAAGAAAACATTAGGCCCAAAAATCATATCATTTAATAAAAAGATCCATAACTTTTTGAAAATGTATAAAAATAGCCCCGATCTCCCAAAAACCCGCAAAAATGTTCGTTAGAACTGGGAGATCTCCATCTTCATCTGAAAAATAAGAGATGACAAATTAGGGTATAAAAATCATACCATTTAATTTGAAGATTCATATTATACAAAAAATATAGAAAATAACCCGAGGCTCAAAAAAATCCGAACAAATGTCCTTTGGAACCGGGAGATTGCCATCTTCAAATTAAAAAAGATAAGACAAAATTAGGCCAAAAATTCATATCATTTCATAAAAAATACATAACTTCTAGAAAATGTAGAAAAATCTGCGAAAATGTCTGTTGAAACCGGGAGATCGCCATCTTCAACTGAAAAAAATATGAGAATACAAACGTAGGCTATAAAAATCGTATTATTTAAAAAATGTTTTATATCTTCCATAAAATGTAGAAAATAGCACCGAGCTAAAAAATACGTAAAAATGTCAGTTCGGAAGATCGACATCTTCAACTAAAAATAAGAGAAGACAACATTAGACAATAAACATCATATCATTTAATAATAAGATCCATAACTTTAAGAAAATGTAGAAAATAGACCGAAGCTTAGAAAAATCCGCAAAAATGTTTGTTGAAACCGGGAGATCGCCATCTTTATCTAAAAAAATAAGAGAAGAAAAAATTAGGTCAAAAATCACATCATTTAATAAAATTATCCATAACTTCCCGAAGATGTTAAAAATAGCACCGAGCTCAGAAAAATCGACAAAAATATATGTTGGAGTCGGGAGATCGCCATCTTCTACTGAATAAAAAAAGACAAAATTAGGTTATAAAGATTATATCATTTAATATAAAGATTAAAATCATACAGAAAATGTAGAAAATAGATCAAAGCTCTGAAAAATCCGTAAAAATGTCCGTTGGAACCGGGAGATCGCCAGCTGAAAAATAAAAGAAGACAAATTTATGCCAAAAATCATACCGTTTAATAAAAAGATAAATATTGCCATAAAATGTAGAAAATAGCACCGAGCTCAGAAAAATCTGTACAAATGTCCATTGGAACTGGGAGATCACAATATTCAACTGAAAAAAGAGAAGACAAAATTTGGTCAAAAAATCATATCATTTAATAAAAAGACTCATATCTTCCAGAAAATGTAGAAAAAAGCCCAAAGCTAAGAAAAATCTTCAAAAATGTCCGTTGGAAACAGAAGATCGCCATATTGAACTGAAAAACATGAGAAGACAAAATTAGGCTACAAAAATCTTGTCATTTAATAAGAGATTCATATCTTTAATAAAATGTAGAAACTAACTTGGAGCTCAGAAAAATCCGCTAAAATGTATGTTGGAACTGGGAGATCGCCATCTTCAATAGAAAAATAAGAGAAGAACAAATTAGAATATAAAAATCATATCATTTAATATAATGATTCTTATCTTCCAGGAAGTGTACAAAATAGCTACGAGCTCAGAAAAATCCACGAAAATGTCCGTTGGAACCAGGAGATCACCATCTTTAATTGAAAAATAAGAGAAGACAAAATTAAGCCAAAATATCATATCATTTAATAAAATGATATATATCTTCCAAAAAGTGGAAAATAGCCCAAGGCTCAGAAAATTCCGTACAAATATCTGTTGGATCCAGGAGATAGCCATCTTCAACTGAAAAAATAAGAGAAGAAAAAATTATGTCAAAAAATAATATTGTTGCAGGGTAAAATCCGCTTACACTGAATTTATATTGAAATGGGAATCATGGTTACAATGATTACAAGTTTTGGGGGTGAAGACGAGGTTAATCCCCATTGGAAGATGCTTCGTAGATGGAAATCTCAGGGTTGCCCTTTCATCGGAGTAGGTCGCTCGTCTAGTGGAGTAGTTTGTCATGGGTCGCTTTGACCGTCGGTAGTTGGGACAAACTTCCTACAAGAGGAGCAACTCGTCAGAAAGGCTCGATTGGCTGTCAACCGAGAGCCTACCCGATGCGTAAGTAAGTTGGTGACTGCTTGGAGAATGTCGAACATGCAGGGCGATCTTAGAGGCAGATCGACGCTTGCATGGCGAACTAATGTGGAAGGCGCGAATATGTTGAGGATATTCGACCTTGAATATAAGTAGATATGTTAAGATTTCTTACAGATTAGCCAGCCCCTTTCTCGTTGGAGGAGAGAGGATATTTATAGGCTGTTGGAGTCGGTTGCTTTAGCTGAGCTGGCTATTCGACCGAACGTGTCAGGCGTGTTTTTGTCAGAGCCGTAAATGTTAGGCATGCTTATGTTAGGCTGTCTGGCGGCAAAATAGCCATATGCACTTTCGACAGGCTGTCAGGCGATAAAACAGCCATGGGAGCTTTTGGCCGGCTGTCAGGCGGTGACGCGGCCAGGTGCGCTTTTATCAGACTTGTTTGTAGTGAAACTGACAGTGATACTAGTGGCAGGTCGCCTTCCTCATTGGGCAGACTACTTCTGGGTAGAGAGGTAGGCGAGCTGCCTCTGGGGTGAGCTACCTTTGGGACGAGCTGGTGTAGATCGTGCGTCATCAGCTGGAGGGCTCTTCTCTTTGGTTCGGTTGACTAGTTTCCCATGCTACAGGTGCGGGCTGCTCTGAGCCACGACGAGCTTGTCCAAGCCTCAGAAAACTAGGTCTCATTGTGGAGATTCGATGGGCCATGACTTGGGCTTCGATCATACATGCCTAGATCAACTGGGCTGATCTTAAGGTCGTAACAATTGCCCCCATCATTCGAGTTCGAAATGAGAAGTCTGGCTCGGCTCGGATGGCGCGCTCTGCTCTGTTTGGCTAACGGCTGTGGCATTTAATGTGAGATGACCAGTGAATCTCTAAAGTCATTATGACGATTCGGCAACGGGGAGATATCGAGGAGCCCCACCACTCGGAGCATGACATGTGTCGCGTCTGGGGAGAAGCAGAGGCGATAGCTTCTCTTCAGATCTTGCCACGTGGCACACCTTCAATGGTCGAGATTGACCGATGCCCTCTATAAAACAGAGAGGGGGAAAACGATTGAGGGCTCCGGCTTTCAAATTTCAAAAAACTCCTTTTGTTCTTCGTCTTCGAGCTCTTACTACCAATCGACGCTTCATTGGAGCTCCGGTGATCTTATTCTAGGTACTTTCTTTGATTTATATCAGATGACTTCATCCGACTCTTCTTCCTCTAATAAACACGCAGAGAAGCACTTTGACGAGTTTGAGGATGTTAGCTCCGAGGGGACAGAGGAACAGACGATGTTGGTGGACGTGGTAGAGTCTCGGTCGAAGGAGCAAAAAGCAACCCCCGCCGTCCCCTCAACGTCGATGGTCTCTAAGAAAACCAAAAAGAAGGGCTCAGGGTCGACCATCGGCGTAGTTACAACATCAGTTCCGGCAGAGATCCTGGCTATAGCACATAAGACTAAGCATATCAGTCGTGCCGAAATTCGTTCCAAGTATATCCAGATACCTTATAAAGTTGCCTCCCCACCTTCGATGAACGGGTCCGTTCGACTGGGGACAACGAAGTCGGGGTCCCCTGGGGACAACGAAGTCGGGGTCTATTTTCTGTCCTTCGAGCTCGGACTTAGGTTTCCACTCCACCCCTTCCTCATGTACATGCTGAACTTCCTCGAGCTTTCGCTCTTCCAATTGATACCGAACTCGATCAGTACCATGGTCGGCTTCATTGTTCTCTGCTTCGGCAGTGGCATAAGTCCGACTCTGCTGCTATTTTGGCATTTCTTCGAAGCGAAGCGGAGAGAAGTGTATTATTATGTCAGTGCGAGGAAGGATCGGCATCTCGCCCTTGATTTGCCAAGTAAAGTTAGGGAGTGAAAGGAGAAGTTCGTTTTCATCTTGACACCGGCGGACTTGATGCTGCAGTCGAACTGGGGAAAGTTGAACCCCCAAGCAAACAAGGAGGTGACTCTGCAGGGCCATGATCTGGAGAACTCCAAGATCTTGATGGAGATCCCACGCGAGCTTCAAAAACATGCGAAGCTTGTCAAGGACCACCAGATCGCCCTCTATATCTGTCCCAAAGGTATCACAATCTAAGCGAACTTCTTCATATTTTCTCACGTGATCTCTTTTCTTTTTGCAGGTGGGCCTTGAGTCTGTCGAGGGACGAACTGATGAGGATGTCCATGAAGAAGCCATCGACCAAGGAGCCGGCGCTCAAGGAGCAGGCAGCCAAGGTTTAAGGTAAGGCGGGGGAGTGTAAGGGCTTGCTGAAGAAGGCCGGGCAGAAACAGAGCCTGGAGGAGGCGTCCACTGCGCAGGCTGAGGAGGAGGAGGAGCAGAGCAAGAGACCGAAGAAGAAGAAGTCCACAGTAACTGCTCCATCCTCTTATCCAAGCGAGGCCGCGTCAGGCAGCTTAGCCGACCTCGATGCTGTCGAGGAGCCGGTGGCCGATCTCGACGATCACCATGCCCCAGGGCCTGCTGTCCCAGGTTAACGCTACAGGGGTCGAGCATTGGCCCTTTGGATGCCCCTCTTGGGAGCAGGGGAAGCCGGACGTGAGGACACCAGGACATCCAAGTTGTGAGGCGGCACTCGCCTGCTTCAAAGCTAAGAAGGCTGAGGTCCTGGCCATCCCGAAGATCGAGCTTTCCTGGCCACGCTACCCAGTGGGTGCCCATGAATCGTTGTTCGAGGATGTCGGGGTTACGACCCGTCTGGCAGGGAACAGTCTGTTTCCCATGGATCAGGAGTCTCTGTACAATGTTGGTGCCGAGCGCCTCTGCGGCATGACAATTTGGCACAGCGTGCTGGTTCGTTGCTCTCCCTACTCATGTTGCTAGTCTGCATTCGTTCATGAAGGCTCATATATTCTGTTCCTTTTATAGGCTATGGCAGCGATGACGTCCTTGCAGTGCCACACTAACATGGCCATGCTCAAGGAGACCATCGGGTGAAAGAAGGCAGAACTTAAGGCGACCACCGATGAGCTGCGAAAGAGGGAAGCCGAACTCAAGAAGGTCGTCGAGCGGCTGCGGAACAGGGATGAGAAGTTGGAAGACAACCGCGGTTTCTATGCGACCTAGAAGGGGAGTTGGAAAAGTAGTACAAAATATCGGAGGAGCTGGCAAGTCAGCTTCAGGAGGCGGAGGCCCGAAGGGTCGTGTTGAAGAGCACCCATACCGTGGAGGTGGAGGCAAAGGGGCAGGAGATCGCCGAGCTCACGCGTCAGGTGGCGGAGCTGAAGAAGATCGATCCTGAGGCCATAAAGGCAGAGGCCATATGCAAATACCAGATGGACGAGCTCCTTCCCATCATGAATGATGTGCGGACCAATAGCATAGCAGAGGGTCGGCAGGCAGGTGATTATGGTTGAATATTGCATATTTTAGCTCCATAATCATCTCCTCTCGTGCACACAATCCTTGGAATCATGCTCTTTTAACTACATTTACATTAATTCATCATTTGTGAGCATATAATTTTATTTTGGCATAATTTCACTTCCCGAAGCATTATAAATGTCTATTATATTTAAAGGGATTTTTCTGGATTTTTCAGGTGTCCCGAAGGGGGACCAAATCAACTCAAGAAGAGGAGTATAAAACAGGCGCCTGAATATGGATTGATAGTCGCCATGGCAAACCAACAGTCGACTTCCCAAACAACAGCAGTCGCCTGTCTTTAGGGAACTTGAGCAGGGGAAGCTGAAGTCAACTGACAGTTGCCTGCAAGAGGATTGACAATCGATTGTAATATTATACAGTGGCTTGTCATCTTCGCATCAGTTGACTGATATTTCAGGTTCCTAAGGGAGCAAAAAGAGCCAACTCTCTGTTATTTTGACATTTCTGCAGTAAGCGACTGAAGAACAAAAGACAGTCGCATGTGGATCATACAGACGACTGTGGTATTTTAAGACAGCCGCTTGTCCCCCTTTGGAAGCAATAAGAGTTGCATGTCATCGGTCGACTGTCGTTTGTTCGACAGTCGACTGATCGGGGTTTTTTGCTCGCAATCTGGGTTACGAGAAACGAGTTTTTCTTAACCCGATTTGTCTCCAGTTGCTGTGAATCAGTGGATGATAATTTGGATGGATGAGATGTAACCCCTAGAGGGTATAAAATATTACTATTCAGATGTAACAGATATAGAACTAAATAGGACTAAATAGGACTAAATAGAACTTAATCTTTTGTTATTTTTAGGTCATCTTCTTCCTTAAGAAGGGGGTTAGGGTTTTGGAGAGTTTGGAGCTTTCTGATTTCATTTTTACTGTTGCTGAGATTGATTGCTGATTGAGGAAGCTTGTATTTGGTGACATATCTCCAACTCTCTTTCTAATACACATTTGCTTTCATTCTTTACATTGAACTATGTCTATTTTTATGAATGTTGATTCTATTCTTAATATGCTAGGCTAGATTCATTGTGTGGATGTTTTGGATTAATGTAGAATGTCTTGATTACCTTGTTGATGTTAATTTCCAACACCCCTTGTTAATCCATGTTGTTGGGTGAATTAAACTCATGATTAATTGGATTTGATACTATCCATGGAGGAGCCGCAGAACGGTGGTGCTTCGTAATTGTTGCATCTATATATCCAATGGGTATTGAATATCTTGAAATGAAAGCAAGAACCCTTCAATCCATATTTCGTAATTTAGAAGTTTAATTCACCAGGATAACCCAAATTGTTAATTGGGTTGTAACATGTTTATTGAATCATGCATTACCCTAAAAGGGCCGCAGAACGGTGGTTGTGTGACGCGCAACATGACCTACATGCACTATTCTCACATACCTTGAAATGGATGTGAGAGTGATTCATGAGCTTTAATTTGGAGAAGAACCCAATTAGCAATTACCTTTGGTGCACCCCACATGTGCTTAATAGATTTATTCCCCGATTTTCATACCTTGAAATGGATGAGTGATCGAGTTATCATGGAAGTAACATTTAGCAGAGCAATTGAGTAATTGATGTGTCCATATTTTCTATCTTTTCATAGCATCATTTTATTGCATTTCATATCGCATCTGCATCCAAATCCCGCAGTTTCTTATGATACTGCAATTCTAACGCCATATTCGAGTTTCGTAGAGTTTTGTGGATTTTCAGGGATTTTGGAGCGATTCGAAACCACTTTTGGATATGGACACATCCAACACATCCATGAGTCCGTTGGCGAGGCTCTACAAGGGTTCGTCGAGGTTCGAAAGCAGATGGGAGGAGAAGAGGAGAAGCTAGCAGGAGAAATGAGTTAGTATAGATCTTTCCCAAGCGACTCGACCGAGCAGCCAGTGGCATAGGCTGCTCGATCGAGCTGATACACGAGCCTGGCAGAAGCGCATCCTACTTGACCGAGTAGCGTGGTGACTCGGTCGAGTTGTTTCTATTTTCAAAGCTCCATCCCATCAAAATCCTGCTCGACCAAGCAGGACTTACTCGACCGAGCCAGCAGGCTACTCGACCGAGCAAGGCCTACTCAGGCTGAGTAGGCAGAGCGACACTTTTGAAGGAGCCCCAATCCACTAACAGCTCGACCGAGTCGGTGGGTTGCTCGACCAAGTCACCCAGACCCCTTCGCCCAGCCAAGAGCAGGTAAGGCGCCTGCTCGACCGAGTAGGCGTCTACTTGACCGAGTAAGCGACTCGGTCGACGACACGTGGGCCCCCAAACTCCAGATTTTGAGGATTTCGTGGGGCCTCGGGATGTATTAGAGGGTATTTTTTTACTGACGTTGAGGAGAGCTTGGAGGAGATTATTTTTTAGCTTAGGAGGGGAGATTGAAAACTATTGTAGATCTAGATCTAGGTTTTGAGAATTGAATTGTTTTTGGGGAAAATTTAAGTTTTTATTATTTCTTTTGTCTTGGAACTTGCGGGAATTCTTTGATCTCTATTGGCTATTGCTCTTTCTCATTTGCGGTACGTATGATCTTAATCCCTCGCTTGACTTTATTGATATGATGTTTTCTACGGTATAAACTATGTTTTTATTTGTCGTAATCACTATGTGTGAGTAGTTTTTCCTAGGGCTGATGAGTTAGCCCTAAGACTCTGGGAAAGAGATGTAGATCTGGATTTCTAGGTTGTATTAGGAACAAAGGGGAAGTATTTCAGTCGATCGATCAAGATCCCTAGGAGAACTCGTATTGAGATCATGCCCACTGTCGGTGGAATTGATGAGCTTAAGGAGTATCTTTGGGATTTAAATAGGGAATTAGTGGATTCAACCAAGGCTCGTGACCATACCCGGCTCGTGCCTTGAGGGGATCCACCGATGAACTATATCACTACATTGACGGCTACCGCCATTGCGGCAATGAGAGCCATCGAAATACCTAGAAGCTCTAACCCACGAGAGTGGTATGAGCTGAGAGATCAACCCCCTAACCCCATGCAACGTAAGAATCCCGTTCTAACATCAACCTCTGACGGTCTTAGCAGTGATTCATAAGGCCCTAGCTTCTCTTTATATCAAACCAACAATACCATCACAACCAATCTTCTTAAACCGACTGCTATCTCATTCTGAGATCTAAAAATAATCTGAGACTCCAATTCACTGTCACTGTCCCTGTGGGATTCGACAATCTTGTATAGGGTGAATTGCATAAAAATACCCTCACGTTTGGGCCATTTTCATGTAAATACCCTCAGGTTCACTTTGTGACAAATTGATACACTGTAACGGAAAATGAGCTAACGGTGTTAAATTGGACCATTTTGCCCCTCTCTCTCACGTTTGGGTAAATACCCTCACGTTTGGGCCATTTTTGCGTAAATACCCTGAGGTCTTCTCTCTCTCTCTACCGAATCTCTCTCTCTACCGGTTATATATATCTCTCTCTACACTGATTCTCTCTCCTCTCTCTCTCTACAAATTCTCTATCTTTCTCTCTATATACCGAATCTCTCTCTACCGGTCTCTCTCTCTCTCTCTCTCTCTCTCTCTCTCTCTCCCGATTCTATATATATATATCTACCGATTCTCGCTCTCTATCTCTCTATCTCTCTCTACTGATTCTCTCTCCTCTCTCTCAACAGATTCTCTCTCTCTCTTTGTCTCTCTACATCGAATCTCTCTCTACAGATTCTCTTTCTCTCTCCCCCCAATTCTCTCTCTCTCGGGTGGGATGGTGCATGGGGTGGGTGAGTGGGTGAGTGTGCGTTCATGTGTGGGGGGGGGGGGGGGTGGGTTGTATGTAGGGTGTGTGCATTTGGGGAGGGGCTGGGGTGGGGTGTGTGCATGGGGTGTGTGCGCGTGGGTGGGTGGGTTGTGTGCATGGGTGTGTATGCTTGGGGGTGGGTGTGTGCATGGGTAGGTGGGTGGGTGTGCGTGGGGTGGGTGGGGGTGTGTGTGCGTGGGGGGTGGGTGTGTGTGGGGTGGGTGTGTGTAGGAGGGTGTGTGCTTGGGGTGGGTGTGTGTGCATGGGTGTGGGGGTGTGTTTATGGGTGTGGGTGGGTGCACGGGGGTGGGTGGGTTGTGTGCATGGGATGTGTGTGTGTGCATGGGGGGTGTGTGTGGTTGGAGGGTGTGTGCATAGGGTGGGTGTGTGCGCGTGGGGTGGGTGGGGTGTGTGTGTGCTTAAGGGGTCTATGTGGGTGGGTGGGTGTGGGCATGGGTGGGTGGGTGTGGGCATTGGGTATGTGTGTGTGTGCATGGGGTGGGTATGTCAGCTGGGTTGGTGGGTTGTGTGCAAGGGGTTTGTGCTCATATGGGGTGTGTGCTTAGTGTGAGTGTGTACCTGGGTTGGGGGTGGGGTTGTGTGGGGGTGTGCGTGTGTGCGTGGGTGTATGGGTTGTGTGTATGGGGTGGGTGTGCATGCATGGGTGGGTTGTGTGCATGGGGTGTGTGTGCTTGGGGTGTGTGGGTGCATGGGCGTGTGTAACCTGTTGAAGATTGGCTCAATTTGGGCACTATAAGGTAGACGATCACACATGCACTAATCCACCCCAATGCACACGCCCACCCCATGCCCACACCCACCCCATGTCCATACCCACCCCCATGTACCAACCCACCCCAATGCAAACACCCACACACCCATACACACACACACACGCACCCAATGCACACACCCACCCACCCCATGCACACACACCCAATGTACACACCCACCCCATGCACACACACCCATGCCCACACCCACACCCCATGCACGCACAAACCCACACACAAACCCATGCATAAACACACCCCAATGCACACACACCCACCACATGCACACACACACCACATGCCCACACCCACCCACCCATGCACACATCCACACATGCATAGACTCACCCACCACACGCACACACGCACACACACACACACACACACACACACACACACACACACACACACACACACACACACCCATGGACACACACCCTCCCCATGCACGTACACCCACCCACCCACCCATGGACACACACCCTCCCCATGCACGCACACATACCCACCCCCATGCACACACACACACCTCCAATGCGTGCGCACACACACACACACCCCACACCCATGCACCCACCCACCACAATAGACACACACACCCAATTCAGGGTATTAACTTATAAAAGGTCCAAACGTGAGGGTATTAACTTATAAAAGGAACATTCAGGTGTAAATTTGTCCAAATTTCTGTCTTTTGGACGGAAAATTAAAAAAGGGTATCAAATTAAAAGAGTCGAAAAACGTTTGGGTATATATTTTGATGAAAATAAACGTCAGGGTATTTACGTGAAAATGGCCCAAACGTGAGGGTATTTTTCTGTAATTTACCCTCTTATATACTATAATTTGACATCGTCCGTGTTTCAGAGTGTTTTCTCACTACAAAGCGTTGACCGTGGAGAACCCGGTCAATGTGGTCAAGGGGCCACTTTGGGTCCCTCGGGGGCTTCGAATCGGTGCAGAAGGGGCGAGGGGAAGCCTCGGCCCTGGTTGAGACGCTCGGCCTCGGACAGGTGTGCTCGGCCTCGGCTGGAAGGGGGACGAGGGGTAGCCTCAGTCGCCCGGATAGATGCACGGCCGACGGGTGGCGAGGGAGAGTCTCGGACCCGATTAGGACGCTCGACCTCGGTAGGGCGTGCTCGGCCTCGACAGGCTGACGGTGAGGGGAAGCCTCACTATCCGGTCGATCGAGCGGTCGGAGAGGGGTGAGGGGTAGCCTCGGCCCGTTGATCAGCTGTCCACCTGCGTAGACGAGAACGCTCGTCAGGGGGCCGGACCTTGGTTCCGGCCAAATCCCCTCCGATGCCTAAGTCAGATAGTGATCTGAGAAGGGAGGCCCGGCGGAGACGGTTCGACTCGTGAGGAGATCGTAACGGCGTCTCTCGGCGCGAGCGGGGGAGGAAGGAGATGAATTGGGGGAACGAGGTCGTTGATGGAGTACCTTAGGTTTTGTTACCTGAGATGCGGTCCCGGTGAATGATGCCCACCCTCCCCTCATATAGGTGGCTCGTCCTGATCATGTGCCATGATGTGACATCATGGCCATCATTCATGGGGACGTGCAAATGTGGGAAGTTTTGACCTCCACTAATTACGCCCATCTTGATGAGGAGATGAATGTCCTGAAGGTGGCCATGATGGCTGGAGTGATGGACTCGGGCGGTTGCCATATTTGGCGGGCCATGATGGCTGGCGAGTGATGGCCATTCAAGTCGGGCCATTAAGCTGAGCCATTTAAGCCAAGCCATGATGGCTGGTGAGTGAAGGCCATTTAAGTCGGGCCATTAAGCTGAGCCATTAAGCCGAGCCATGATGGCTAGAGAGTGATGGCCTTGGACGATTGCCATATTTGGCGAATGTTTCCTTGACTTGGGCTCCGATTTCCTCCACTGTGGAAGTGGGCCTTCGTCATGTGTGGAGAAGCGCGGCCCGCCCGTGAGATCCTTGGGCCGAGGCCCCAAGGTCGTAGTAGTCTGGTTGACCAGTTGTAGTTGACTTGGCTCTTCCGGGCCCGGCCAAACTAGTCCCGTTAACATGCCCCCATCTTCTGAGCTCTACCATTGTTGAGGTGGAGGTCGGGAGATGTAGTATAATGTGGAAGAAGTTGTACTCTCTGCAAAACTTTGGTCCGTCTTGCGGCGTTTGGCCAGGGACGATAGATCGTCAGCCCGAGATTCGTTCGGTCGTGGGGGAGTCGCCCATCGACTTACAGCCGACGAAGGAGATCCGTTCGGTGGCGAGGGGAGTTGCCCCTTGACTTACGGCCGACGAAGGAGATTCGTTCGATGGCGAGGGGAGTTGCCCCACGACTTATGGCCGACGAAGGAGATTCGTTTAGTGGCGAGGGGAGTTGCCCCTCGACTTACGGCTGACGAATGGGATTCGTTCAGTGGCGAGGGGAGTTGCCCCTCGACTTACGGCTGACGACGGAGATCCGTTCGGTGGCGAGGGGAGTTGCCCCTTGACTTACGGCCGACGAAGGAGATTCGTTCGGTGGCGAGGGGAGTTGCCCCACGACTTATGGCCGACGAAGGAGATTCGTTCAGTGGCGAGGGGAGTTGCCCCTCGACTTACGGCTGACGATGGAGTTTCGTTCAGTGGCGAGGGGAGTTGCCCCTCGACTTACGGCTGACGACGGAGATTCGTTCAGTGGCGAGGGGAGTTGCCCCTCGACTTACGGCTGACGAAGGAGTTTCGTTCAGTGGCGAGGGGAGTTGCCCCTCGACTTACGGCTGACGATGGAGATTCGTTCAGTGGCGAGGGGAGTTGCCCCTCGACTTACGGCTGACGAAGGAGTTTCGTTCAGTGGCGAGGGGAGTTGCCCCTCGACTTACGGCTGACGATGGAGATTCGTTCAGTGGCGAGGGGAGTTGCCCCTCGACTTACGGCTGACGAAGTAAGGATCTTGTGAAGACTTTCGAAGATTCCACGGCTGCGCTCTGCCACTACTTCGTCCCACTCGGGTTGATGCAGGAGCTGTTCGGCTAGCGGAAACCCAGCAGCACAGTCGGTGGTGCTTCGGCCAGATCGGCTCGGTCACGATCGGGGGAGCGGTCTAGATGCTGGAACTCAGACGATGGCGCTTTGGCCAGATCGGCTCGGCCACGGTCAGAGGAGCGGTCTGAATGCTCGATTGGTTCAACAGCTCCGTCGCAGTGGAGATAACTTTGTAAGCTCGACAAGGTGGCTTGGCGCTGAGACTCAGATACTTGGCAAGGTGGTCGGACTCGTCTGGTCGGCCTCCCCCTGGGTCGGTTGAACTGGTGTGGTCGGCCTCCTCTTGGATGGGGCGGCCTCGTCTAAACACGGTCCCAGTTCCATTTCCAGCTTCTGTCTGGATCATATCTCCCACTCCAGCTCCAGCTTCAGCTCCAGCTCCGGCTCCAGCTCTCGCTCCGGCTCCCGCTTTTGTCTGTTTGGCGGTACGACCAAGGTAGCTCGGCAGGGGCGGCACGGTGATGGGAGCTCAGCCCATATGTTTAGCGATGGCAGCACGGTGTTGGTATGGCGGACGTCGAGATAATGGCCAGAGATGGTGGTAGGGCCATCGATGAAGGCCGAGTCGGGGCTAAGCCCGACGCTTGCGAGGGTCATTGGTGTTGTCTCTTGTCTGAAATCGATCGAGATCTCATTCTCCTTGGCGGCCTTGCCGAGCCGCTTGTAGCCCCGCGTCTTCCAGGCCCGTCTTCGGATCTAGAAGCACTCCTTGCGCCTCCCCCTCAAGTTGGCCGAGGCTGCAATGCCGGTCGTCGTGTGATCCGGCGTTGTCGCGGCCATGACAGCCTTATCTACAAGCTTTTTGTGAGACATTTGTTGAATCCGGAGGATGTGGCTTTTAATCACCATCTCGCAAGAAGTTTAAGAGAGGAGAATTGTTAGGGAAGCTCTTGTAGTTGTCTGATAGCACACAATTAATTAGCAAGGGGAAGGAGGATAGTTTGACCTTTTTGCTGGGTCGGCTTCCTCTGGGGTCGGCCTCGGCCTGGACTGGTCAGCCTCGGCCTCGGCCTGGACTGGTCGGCCTCCTCAGGGGTCGGCCTCGGCCTGGACTGGTCGGCCCCCTCTGGGGTCGGCCTCGGCCTCGGCCTGAACTGGTCAGCCTCGGCCTCGGCCTGGACTGGTCGGCCTCCTCAGGGGTCGGCCTTGGCCTCAGCCTGGACTGGTCGGCCTCCTCGGGGGTCGGCCTCGGCCTCAGCCTGCACTGGTCCGCCTCGGCCGAGGCCTGGACTGGTCGGCCTCCTCAGGGGTCGGCCTCAGCCTCAGCCTGCACTGGTCAGCCTCGGCCTCGGCCTGGACTGGTCGGCCTCCTCAGGGGTCGGCCTCGGCCTGGACTGGTCGGTCCCCTCTGGGGTCGGCCTCGGCCTCGGCCTGAACTGGTCAGCCTCGGCCTCGGCTTGGACTGGTCGGCCTCCTCAGGGGTCGGCCTTGGCCTCAGCCTGGACTGGTCGGCCTCCTCGGGGGTCGGCCTCGGCCTCAGCCTGCACTGGTCCGCCTCGGCCGAGGCCTGGACTGGTCGGCCTCCTCAGGGGTCGGCCTCAGCCTCAGCCTGCACTGGTCAGCCTCGGCCTCGGCCTGGACTGGTCGGCCTCCTCAGGGGTCGGCCTCGGCCTCAGCCTGCACTGGTCAGCCTCGGCCTCGGCCAATCGGGCGAAGAACGGAGCGCGATCTTCTGCTGCCGCTACCACCACTCCGCCGCTAGATGCGATCAGACAGCCGCTGGACAGGGACGGAGGCAAGCTTGATGAGCTCGGAGGCCGGGCGGATCGGAGGAGGTGTGCACGGTGGGAGCCTGCCGGCACTTGGATCCGACGTGGCCTCGAAGCGACGTCGATGTTGCGGCACGGGAACCCCAATACGGGGTCAGATCTGCTCCGACGATGGCTTTGGGGCGATGTCGTGGAGCTTAGATCGAGCTTGGCTGGGCTGGGGTCGTCGTCATCGGCACCGGTAGAGCTCGGATCGAGTTTGCTGAGATCTGAAGGTTAACTCCTTGGTGCTCGTTCATCAATCAGGAGGGTTGATCGAGCGAGGTGGTGGATTCACCGATGCTCGCACAACCTCGGGTGCCTGGATCTGGATTGAACACTGCTGGGGGGAGCTCTGATCCACGCCGCCTGCCCTCGTAAAACTTCAATCGAGCTTGTCGGAGCTCAGATGCGCATCGCTGGCGAACTCCTTCGATCGGGCTAGTTGGGGAGGAGCAACTTTGAGAGTGCCTCGCGATTTGAGCATCCCCTCTCCTGGCGCGTTCGGCGCGACCTCCGTCCGTTCCGAACCTCGCTCTCCCCCTCGTAGCAGTACATCGCCAGAGATCGCCGGCTACTGGAGCGGATCTGGAATCCGTCCCATCCTCTTGTCGGATCAAGAGGTAGAGATCTTAATCTCGGCCGTCGTCGTCCACGATCAGCCAACGAAGAGGGATCAGGGCTTGGACGAGAAGTGCGCAGCCACCACCCGCCTCCTCGGTCGGTCGATCGCCAGCCCCGCCGAGGTTTGCCTCGTCTGATCGCCGTCCGCTCCTCCACGTCCTTGCCAGGTGTGATATTGACGACAGCACTCTTGGAGAGCGTGGAGGCGATGGATCTCCGGCCAGCCTGGTCACCCCTGGGGACATTTATGGGCAGGGCCGGCCATCTACAGTTTTCAACAAATGGTGGATCTGGATCAGGGGCCATGGGACCAGGGCGGCAGCGATCGGACGGTGATGCTGATGCTGCGCTGCTTTGGCAGGAGCAGAGGACGATGACCCACGCTCGTAGGAGGGGCACACGGTGAGGGTCGGAGGCGGCATCACATGCATGTAGAACTGCGGCGAGTGCTTCAGGATCCGGAGCTCCTAAACCTCATTCCGCAAGCGGCAGTTCTCCTCTGTCAAGTTCTCGCATCACCTTTTCATGAGCTCGCAGTCCACCTCCGTTTGCTTCAGCTTGGTTCTCGCTTGACCGTTCTGGAACCAGACCTCCACTTGTCTCGGCCGTCGGTTCAACCGCTTCGTCAACGCTGTTGTCTGGGATGGGAGGATCTTCGGTCTGGAGGAGTTCGGCAAGGAGCGGCGCGGATCGTTCCTTGACTCAGCGGCCTTCGATCGATTGACTTATCATGCCCGGATCTGGGCGGATCAATCGAACTTGGATCGAGTTTGGGAAGAATCATAGGAAGAAGATCAGGAGCCCGATGGGCTCGGTCCGTCAAGGAGGTGATCTTGGATCGTCGAGGAAGCCTCGGCATCTGGTCTTTCGGACCTTTGATTAAATGAACCGAGTTGTTGTCGATGTGGATACTAACATGGGTGTTCGACTCGGTTCCCACAGACGGCGCCAGATGTTTCAGAGTGTTTTCTCACTACAAAGCGTTGACCGTGGAGAACCCGGTCAATGTGGTCAAGGGGCCCGCTTTGGGTCCCTCGGGGGCTTCGAATCGGTGCAGAAGGGGCGAGGGGAAGCCTCGGCCCTGGTTGAGACGCTCGGCCTCGGACAGGTGTGCTCGGCCTCGGCTGGAAGGGGGACGAGGGGTAGCCTCAGTCGCCCGGATAGATGCACGGCCGACGGGTGGCGAGGGAGAGTCTCGGACCCGATTAGGACGCTCGACCTCGGTAGGGCGTGCTCGGCCTCGACAGGCTGACGGTGAGGGGAAGCCTCACTATCCGGTCGATCGAGCGGTCGGAGAGGGGCGAGGGGTAGCCTCGGCCCGTTGATCAGCTGTCCACCTGCGTAGACGAGAACGCTCGTCAGGGGGCCGGACCTTGGTTCCGGCCAAATCCCCTCCGATGCCTAAGTCAGATAGTGATCTGAGAAGGGAGGCCCGGCGGAGACGGTTCGACTCGTGAGGAGATCGTAACGGCGTCTCTCGGCGCGAGCGGGGGAGGAAGGAGATGAATTGGGGGAACGAGGTCGTTGATGGAGTACTTTAGGTTTTGTTACCTGAGATGCGGTCCCGGTGAATGATGCCCACCCTCCCCTCATATAGGTGGCTCGTCCTGATCATGTGCCATGATGTGACATCATGGCCATCATTCATGGGGACGTGCAAATGTGGGAAGTTTTGACCTCCACTAATTGCGCCCATCTTGATGAGGAGATGAATGTCCTGAAGGTGGCCATGATGGCTGGAGTGATGGACTCGGGCGGTTGCCATATTTGGCGGGCCATGATGGCTGGCGAGTGATGGCCATTCAAGTCGGGCCATTAAGCTGAGCCATTTAAGCCAAGCCATGATGGCTGGTGAGTGAAGGCCATTTAAGTCGGACCATTAAGCTGAGCCATTAAGCCGAGCCATGATGGCTAGAGAGTGATGGCCTTGGACGATTGCCATATTTGGCGAATGTTTCCTTGACTTGGGCTCCGATTTCCTCCACTGTGGAAGTGGGCCTTCGTCATGTGTGGAGAAGCGCGGCCCGCCCGTGAGATCCTTGGGCCGAGGCCCCAAGGTCGTAGTAGTCTGGTTGACCAGTCGTAGTTGACTTGGCTCTTCCGGGCCCGGCCAAACTAGTCCCGTTAACAGTCCGCTTGCGGATAGAGCACAGAGCTGACATCTAGGAACCATACTACACTTAGCAACTGTGACACTGCTAGATGGATTTTAGGTGTAAGTTCAGGACGCGTCAAGTTTTTGACGCCGTTGCCGGGGACAATTATGGTGTATCTCGGTTTATTTTTATTTTGAAGAATTTGCTAGCAACTCTCACCATTCCTTATCTTTCCACCCTCTTCATGTTTTAATTATTATCTTGATACTCATGGTATTTTTCTGAGCTGTCTTGTGCATGATCAATCGCTTTGGGGCTTTTGATAAAGAATTGCTATTCGATCCTGAAATCGAGAAAACAACAAAAGCTCTCAGGGCCTCAAATAGGATCCAGACACTCTCTGATCAAATGGCAGACAATATTGCCACTCCACCTCGCACCGGGTCCATTCGGGACCATATGAAACCGAGCTTCGGAAACAATTCCTCCATCTTGAGACCGCAACTGGTGGCAGGTAGCTTCGAGTTAAAGACCGTGCTCATAAATCTGATGCAGCAGGATCCCTTCCATGGGCATCCGAACGAGAATCCAAACCATCATATCGACAGTTTTTTGGCGAAGTACGATACATTTAAAGCCAAAGACGTGAGCGACGACGCCATTAAGCTAAGGCTTTTCCCCTTCACTTTGAGGGATAAAGCTTCATATTGGCTACGAGCCCATCCGTCCAACCATTTCACTACATGTGAGCAACTGGCGCTCGCCTCTGTAGACAAATTATACCCACCCTCCAAGACGGTGCGGACCAAAGGAGCTATCTTTAATTTTAAGTAGCTTCCGCAAGAATCTCTCTACGAGGCATGGGAAAGGTTTAAAGACCTTCAGCATCAGTGTCCTCATCATGGGATCCAGTCCTGGGATCTGGTACAAAGCTTCTACAATAGGCTGCAACCCAGCACGAAGATGATAATTGATGCCACCGCACAAGGTGCCCTACTGGATAAATCGCCTGAGGAAGCCATCGATCTACTTGAGCATATGGCAGCAAATAACCAACAGTGGAGCGAGGAGTGCACCATTGTCACCAGGACCCCTGAGGTAAAAGCTGTTAGCTACCTCGATTCTCACATTGAAACTTTGTGCAAGCAGGTGGCTAGGATCGAGCAACGGTTGGATTCCATTCGAATGACTACCAGTGTCCCAGCATACCATCCTACAAAGGAATACGGAGAGCAAAGCTACGTTCCCAATGAGGGACATTATGACGGAACCGAATCATCTGATTCAGTGTAGTATGTACAAGGAGATGGGCAAAATCAGTGGCAACACCCAGCCGCGAGGAACCACCCCGGATTGTCTTACAGGAATCCAAGTGGATGGCTGCAACCTCCTCAGTTTCAGAGGCCACCACTCCTCAACAACAACAAAGACCATCGCCACATCAATATCAGAGCGGATTTAGGCCATCTGGGCCGTATTGACCGCCGGGCTACCAATATAGTCGCCCGCCCCAGCAAGGCTATGCACCAACGCCGCCGTGTTCCAATTTGGAGACCACCTTAGAGACGTCCATGAGCCGACAAGTCAGGTTCAACCAAGACACGTCTACTCAATTCAAGAACATAAACACGTCGCTTGATGAGCTGAGGGGTCAGATGTCCCAATTACTTAAGAATCAATGGAGGTTGCCTTCGCAACTGGAGTCGAATCCGAGTGCACAAGCTAATGACGTGGTCTCTGTTACCACGCGTAGAGGATAGAAACCTGACGTTGTGATAGTGCCGGTCACAAACAAAGAACAAGTTACAATCGAGGATGCCACTATTGGCGGTGATGATGAAGAGGCTACAGATGAGCCTACTATGAACGGAGAGAGGGCGGATTCGCCTTCCAACATACCCACTGTCACACTGGCACCAAGGGAAGATGCAACTAGTTCCTGTAAGCCGTCTCCTAAGAATGCCGCAAAGGATAAGGGAAGCCGACCCCCTCCGCCGTATCCACAGAGGCTATCTTTAGCTAAAATGGAGAAGAAGTATTCAAAGTTCACGGAACTTCTGAAGGGCATCCAGCTCAACCTCCCCTTATGGATGCAATTACAGAAATTCTTGTCTATGCGAAGTTTCTAAAGGACCACATTACTGGGAAGCGGAAGCACGAGAAAATAAAGCTTATGGAGGACTCTACCTCCATCATAAAGAACCATCTCCCGAGGAAGCTATCGGATCCGGGAAGCTTTACGGTCCCATGTTTTATAGGAGGTACGCCTATCACCCGTGCTTTGATCGACTTGGGAGCGAGCATCAGCTTGATGCAGCTCTCCATATTTGAAAGAATGCAAACTGGAATTGAGTTGGAGTCCACAAACATGTCAATACAGCTGGCAGATCACTCAGTCACGTATCCGGTGGCATTGCCAGAGACATCATTTTGCAAATACCACCCGGATTGTGTGTGCCGATGGATTTTGTTATAATGAATATGCCAGAGGGAATGAGCTCCCAGCTCATACTCGGCCGTCCTTTCATGGCGACGGCCGTCGTCCTGATTGATGTTCGTGAAGGGACTCTATCAATGAATGTGGGTAATATAGAGGCTCAATTCCGGTTGCAAAAGTCTATGAGGGAGCATGTCCGAGAAGAAGGAGCTAGTTATCTGGAGCTCTTAGAAGATGATGCCATAGGGGATTATACCGCTGAGGGGGTCATGAAGGATCCGATGAGAAAAAGTATTGAGGATGATGGCGAACCCATTTGCAACAAGGCGGTCACCGCCTATCTTCGTGTACTCGATGAGGAGTCCACATACAACACTTTGCACAACAAGAAGCCGGAAGCCATCAGTCACGTAGCCGAGGAAAACCATGGAGAAGCAGCATACCAAATACCACCACACGGTATCATTGGCAAGAGTGATGCACGCATCTCTTACGCACCAAACAACATAAGAACTTGAGGGAGTCGAGCTCATGACTCAAAACAGGCACTTATCGGGAGGCAACCCGATTTTTTATATCTTAGATCTTCTTTTTCAGTTTTTGTTTTTCTTTATCTATCCCATAAAACCAAATGAAAACACTTTATATTCCTTAAAAATGCAAAACTATAAAAATCTGATAGGTTCTTCCTTTCTACAGGTTGAACTTTAAGGGGAGCGCCCAAATCGATGTTTTGAATTAAAGGGAGCTGGAAGGAGAGCAGCTGATAGAAGAGCAAGCTAAGGGAAACGAGTCACGTGTGACTCGACCGAGCATCCATATACTTGGTCGTGTAGTGCAGGGCACATGAAAAGCAAAGGAAAACGTCGTTCTGTCTACACGGCACAAGTAGCCTCTACTCAGTCGAGTAATCCATTACTCGACCAAGTATCCATTTGCTCGATCGAGCTGAGGAAGGCACGTGGAAATATAGGGAAAACGACGTTTTGCCTACACGGCCCGAGTAGTATCTACTCGGTCGAGTAGATGCCTACTCGACCAAGCAAGGGAGAAACTGGGAAACAACGAAGAATTGGTTACTCGACCGAGTTAACCCTACTCGATCGAGTAATTGAGGGAGTATTCTAAAAATCAGCTTCAATTTATTTTATGACTCGACCGAGCAGTTACGCTGCTCGGCCGAGTAGCGTTACCCCAATCTTGCGGGGCCCACATTCCGATCGAGTCTGGTTATCAAAACCCAAATCGACTTCATTAAGCCATAAACTTTTTTCACTCTCCCAAATCTCCTTGCCCGAGCACCCAGCCCTCTCTCCTACTCGACCTGTACCGCCGCCGACGCCTTCCCCTCCGTCGTCCGCGTCGCCGTCCGTGCCACCGTTTCGGTCTGCCATCTCTCTCTCTCTCTCTCTCTCTCTCTCTCTCTCTCTCTCTCTCTCTCTCTCTCTCTCTCTCTCTCTCTCTCTCTCTTCCTCCCCTTATATCCTTTCCCTCGTTCGAATCACCGAAACAACGCCGCTGGCACCACCCATTACCGGCGGCGCCCCCCAAAAAACCTCGCCTCCTACCCTCCCTTGAAACACCCCCCACCCCCCCTCTCCTCTCGAAACAGCCTGCCGCTGCTCCAGTCCCCATACCCCATAGGGCAACCCCATCTACTCGACCGAGCACGAATGGTGCTCGACCGAGCAATTAGACACCCCACTCCCCATCGAAACTACTCGACCGAGCACAATTAGTGCTCGGTCAAGACATCGACCGACCCATTCGATCTACTCGACCAAGCACCACTGCTGCTTGGTCGAGCAACCCTTAGCACACCAACCATGCCCCCTACGTTACTCGACCGAGCAACGATTGTGCTCGGTCGAGCAACGGCACACATCCCCCTACTTATTTTTCATTTCATCACCTGACATTATATTTTCTTCTATTTTAGGTACGTTTCGCCTACAGAGGAGGACACGTCCCGAAGCATCTCGGGGGATACCTCTGATCAGTAGCAGTCACGTGCCGGCTCACATAATTCTTGCCGTGATCGTTGTGTTGGTACACTCTATACTCTCTTTAGTTTTTTCGACACTTCAGTCTACCTTTTGCATGATGCCTCGCACTAGCGGGGTCCCATACCTCCATGTCGCGGGAAGAGAAAGGCCACTGGCACCTCCTCTTCTCGACCATCATGCCGCACTTGCCGTGATACTACACCCACCACCGAGGAGGAGTACGCGGGCGATCCATCGTCCTTGTCTGACTCTTCTCCTCTGCATCAGACACAGATCCCCGCCGCTTCTGCCCCCATACCCACTACTGCTCCTCCCCCCATCCTCCCCTCTCGCTGCTCTGTCGCCACATGTGCGGACATTCGGCATAACCTTCCGTGACGATGCACACTACGACCGCTGCAATGCGCTGTCGCAGCGGAGGATCATTCCCACACAGTTCATCGACCTTCCCACCCTTGGACGCCTTGGACTCCTGTAGGGAGTCCACTAGCTCAACCGTACCATCGGTTTTGACCGACTCCTTGCAGCCCACGCCCCCGCCTACACCCGCCTCAATCTAGAGGCGTCGAGTTCCATCACCCACACCCTGGTAGATGATGGAATTAGCTTCAGGCTGCTGGACCACGACTTCGTGGTCACGTACGCTATGATCCATGCCCACTTCCGCCTTCCGGCTGTCCCTGACCCCCACGCCGCCTTCTCCCCAGACTACGACCTAGCCTCGTTCGATGCCTCTGCTTTCCGGCATCACATTTCCGGTCTGGAACATTACTGCACCAGCCGAGCGAAGGCATCATGCATCATGCATCGTGCATCCTTGTCTTCGCTACGTGCAGCACCACCTCGCTACCAACATTTTCTGCAGGCCAAAGGTCGAGACCATTTCGCTACCCGAGCTTTTCCATCTTATGGGAATGACCCGACCTCTGCGCTACTACAGGGGCGGCTCCCTTCACCCATTCGTCCTTTCTGACACAGCCCACTGGCTGTGTTACTGCCTGCTTTAGACTGCCCATACCCGTTATGCCATTGATATCTGATGCGGCGGATTTTTCACCATCTTTGCACGGATGCTGGGCATAGATCTCTCTGATGGTCTTGTGACCCCTTGGCCCCACGCACTTGACTTTGACTGTGCTTGAGCACATGCACATCATCGGGCCATATGGGGCACGTAACTGAACCTACCTTTTAGGCACCCATCACACACCCAACTTTGTCCTTTCCATCCCTCACCTCACCACGGTAGTGCCAGTCCAGTAGAGCTGGATGATGCTAGGGTCTTCCACTTCCTACCCTCCATGTCCTCGAGCCCCCACCGGAGCACCCGTCGACTTTGACGCCGACGATTGGGTGCTCAGCTCTTCTGAAGACAAGGCGCCCAACCTAGCTGCCATTGTGGCTGCCTTGCCACCACAGCCTGCGCACCCTCCTCCACCAGGAGACACTACCGTCTCCACCTCTGTCACCACCACCGTCGGAACTATGGGAACTTTCACCACCGTTTGGCCCGAGGCCCCTGCCGCTGCCTCCTATGTACCCATACCTGAGGGCACGGTCTTACCTTCTGCTCCACACTTTCCAGTTCAGGATCCTTCCAGCACCCTTCCACTGCTTTGGAACCTTATAGCATCCCTGCCTATCTCTTTAAGGTCCCATATTCCACTCACTGTCACCACTTCCACACCGGCAGTCGCTGTCCTTACCAAGAGTGTCTCGACTTCTGTCCACACATCTGTGTCGACGAATGCTCTATCTTCCACTGTCGCTCCCTCTTTTGCTACTGCAGCTTCTCTGGATCTCGGCCACACTACACCTCACACTTCCACTATCGAGATCCCATCGAGTTCACCCTCTCCGACCTTTCAGCCTAGGCACCGTGGATTATCTCCACGTGGCCATTTTATGAGAGTAGTGCCTCACAGTTCTTGTCCTTCCCTCGACTCCCGTACCACTGACACTCGTCTGACAGCGTTGGAGGACTCGATTTCTTGCCTTCGACGGGATTTCGATGACTTCATTCGCTCGACAGCTACCCATCAAGAGAGAGTCGAGGCGGACCTAGCTTCTATTATAGACCTACTGCAGACACGGGGTCCACCTCCTGTTATCCTAGCTCACGCCCCTCCCCCCAGGCCAGCCCCTGTATCGACCAATGCACCACTCAGTGCCCCACACCCTCAGGCGTCTGTAGGACCTGCCACTTCTACACCTGAGTTGGTCGCCACAGTCATGTCCACTTTAGTTGGCGACGTACACACTTCTACACCAGTCGAGACCGCTATTGTCCTATTTTCAGCTGCGCCCGTCACCACCACTTTCGATCTCCCTGCCGACACACATGTCGAGCCACAGCCCGCTGTCGTATTCTATGCTCCGCAGTAGGAGGACCCACCACCACCCTCAGAGGGTGGTGCCCCTGCTTGATGATGTCCCTCTGCCACTTTTTGTCCATGTCCTTCCCTCATCCTATTTTGTGTCCATCTGTCTTTTTGGGGCCCTAGTTTTAAATAGCTTGGGGGAGGACCCCCATGCATCATTCCATTTATTTGCATCATTTTTTCATCATTGCATCATATCATGTTTTCTTTCTTCTGCCCAGTTTTATTTTCTATTCCTTGTCTATCCCCACACCCACCCACCCACTCTAGCATCATTTCCTGCATACCAGCGTTTTCTCAGCAGTGAGGACACAGCTGCGTTTACTTTGGGGGATGAGCGCTATCGCTTTATTTTTCATTTTTATATTTTCTTTCATTTTTTCATCTTTTTACTTTACTTTTCCACACATTTTCCAAATTTTCATCTTTTTTCTCATTCAACATCATGTTTTTCACTTTTTGCCATACTTGCATGCCTGTTTTCATTCTCTCGCTTCCTCCACTTTTCTCCCCCCTTTTAGCTAGAATTGTTCTGCATGATGATATCTCTCATCACCCTCAGAAGCTACTCACGATGCTTATATCTGTTGACATGCTATTTAGGTTAGTCTCGGTTTTACTATTTATATGCTGGAATATTTTCTTGCTGATCTTTCTAATTTAATGCCTGATATGAATTGAAATTGAATGCATGAAATAGTATCTAGTACGTCTTTTGTTGGGTAATGCACCTATGTTTCACACATCATAGTACATTTGGAGCACCTATTTGTTATCTTATCCACTTCTTTTTGCATGCTCTGATATTATTGTGCTTTATACTGCATGCTTTCATTATTCACTGAGATGAATGAAAATATCCATACTAGCTATGAGTTAAGTTAGAGTATTATCTCATTGAATCGTTGTGCACCTCTGATGAGTGAATCGAGTGGTATATTATTTTCTTTCTCCATATATCCTTATGATTCTCTACACATCATCTGGTTTCACCCCCTGCAGCTACTTCTACCGCATCTACTTCCCAAAAATCCCAAAAGAAAAAAATTTAGCTTCAAAAAAAATGTGAAAAGAGAAAAAGAAAAGAAAAGATAAAAGAAGGAAAGAAAATTAGTTCCTATCCCTTTATTAGAAGCTACTACAAATACTTAGGAAAAGACAAAAATTCCCATACCTATTCCTAGATGCGACGCCTCAAGCTAAGCTTGGGGGGTGAACCACTTGATTATATGAGTAAGTATAACATTAGAGTGGAGATGGTGCACAACGGGGAGATTCGATTATTCTTGAACTTTACAAAATATTTTAGTTTTGGAGATTTTTTATGATTTGAAGTGAATGTTTGAATGACATGATCTTTTTCCATTCTCTATTGCATGTTGGTGTGATCTCTTTGTGCTTCACTTGTATCTATTGATTGAAAAAGTGCATTGCTAACTCTTTTTATACTAGACTCTATAGATTGCATGAAATTGATAGGAATTGATGACATGATTTTAGAAGATACCTACTTTTGCCTTTATTACATTGTAGCCATATGATTAGTAAGACTTGAGGATACTATTAGCATGTGTTTTATTATTCGAAGCATCGTGATATACTGCTGAGGCTTGAGATCTGATTGGACATTTTAGCAACCCCCTCACATCTCTTATCTCTTTTATTTTCTTTTATTTTTATCTCCCGACATGCCTAGTATTCGTCTTCCTCAAGGACGAGTAAGAGGTAAGCTTGTGGGATTTTGATGTGTCCATATTTTCTATCTTTTCATAGCATCATTTTATTGCATTTCATGTCGCATCCGCATCCAAATCCCGCATTTTCTTACGATACTGTAATTCTAATGCCATATTCGAGTTTTGTAGAGTTTTGTGGATTTGCAGTGATTATGGAGGGATTCAGAACCACTTTTGGATATGGACACATCCAACACGACCATGAGTCTGTTGGCGAGGCTCTACAGGAGTTTGCCAAGGTTCGAAAGCAGATGGGAGGAGAAGAGGAGAAGCTAGCAGGAGAAAGGAGTCAGTATAGATCTTTCCCAGGCGACTCGACCGAGCAGCATAGGCTACTCAGTCGAGCTGATACACGAGCCCAGCAGAAGCGCATCCCACTCGACCGAGTAGCGTGGTGACTCAGTCGAATCGTTTCATTTTCAAAGCTCCATCCAATCAACATCCTGCTTGACCGAGCAGGATTTACTCGACCGAGCCAGCAGGCTACTCAACCGAGCAAGACCTACTCGGGCCAGTAGGCAGAGCGATACTTTTGAAGGAGCCCGGATCCACTGACTGCTCGACCGAGTCTACGGGTTGCTCGACCGAGTTGCCCAGACCCCTTTGCCCGGCCAAGAACAGCTAAGGCACCTGCTCGACCGAGCAGGCGTCTACTCGACCGAGTAGGCGACTCGGTCGGCGACACGTGGGGCCCCAAACTCCATATTTTGAGGATTTTGTGAGGTCCCACTTGGATGTATTAGAAGGTATTTTTTGACTGACGTTGAGGAGAGCTTGGAGGAGATTATTTTTAGCTTAGGAGGGGAGATCGAAAACTATTGTAGACCTAGATCTAGGTTTTGAGAATTGAATTGTTTTTAGGGAAAGATTAAGTTTTTATTATTTCTTTTGTCTGGGAACCTGTGGGAATTCTTTGATCTCTATTGGCTATTGCTCTTTCTCATTTGCGGTACGTAAGATCTTAATCCCTCGCTTGACTTTATTGATATGATGTTTTCTACGGTAGAAACTATGTTTTTATTTGTCGTAATCACTATGTGCGAGTAGTTTTCCCTAGGGCTGATGGGTTAGCCCTAAGACTCTGGGAAAGAGATGTAGATCTGGATTTCTAGGTTGTATTGGGAACAAAGGAAAAGTATTTCGGTCGATCCATCAAGATCCCTAGGAGAACTCGTACTGAGATCATGCCCACGGTCAGTGGAAGTGATGAGCTTAAGGAGTATCTTTTGGATTTAAATAGGGAATTAGTAGATCCAACCAAGACCCGTGACCATGCTCGGCTCGTGCCATGAAGGGATCCACCGACGACCTATATCACAACATTGACGGCTACCGCCATTGCGTCAATGAGAGCCATCGAAATACCTCGAAGCTCTAACCCATGAGAGTGGTACGAGCCAAGAGATCAACCCCCTAAACTCCATGCAACATAAGAATCCCGTTCTAACATCAACCTCTGACGGTCTTAGCGGTGATCCCTAAGGCCCTAGCTTCTCTTTATATCAAACCAACAATACCATCACAACCAATCTTCTCAAACCGACTGCTATCTCATTCTGAGATCTAAAAATAATCTAATACTCCAATTTTCTGTCACTATCCCTATGGGATTCAACAATATTATATACTATAATTTGACACCGTCCGCTTGCGGATAAAGCCCAAAGCGGACACCAAGGAACCATACTACACTTAGCGACTGTGACACAGCTAGATGGATTTTAGGTGTAAGTTCGGGACGCGTCAGTAATCCTACCGATATCCTCAACACCCGCACTCTCGTTCTCCATTGCATCCAAACCTTAGGACATTACCCTAACTTTAGGATTCTTAGATAAATCATTTATACAAACAAGAACTCACCCTCCAAGGGTGGTTAGAACCCTCAGCCATTCTTTACACGCTCTGACTATTCGTGTGAATTTGTAGATTAGTTCCGTGTCTGTGGATACGATCCCGTACTTATTGGGTATATTATTTGCCGACCTCGTACACTTGCGAGTATCACCTTTTAGGGAGAGTCAAGCAAATTGGCATCGTTGTCGGGGACGACGTATCTTCATTTCAAACTTTGGTTTTTGTCGTAAAAATTTGGTGAGATCTTTCCACTCTTTTGTCTATATTCATTGTGGATATCCAATTTTGTTTTTCAATTTTTTTTAATCAGCAAAACTATAAAATTTTGGCTAATCTTGGAAAGTTTTGGCTTGAGCTCAATTGTCTAGTTTATGTGGTTAAGAACTCCTCAAACACATAGACTAGTAAGAAACATAGACATGGCCAATAACAATACCAACACCAACGGTAATGACAACACCAATCATAGTGACGACGATCACTCTCAACATGAGGGTGATCGAAGTTTGAGATATGTGTTGAGACCAAGTATGTCTGCTACCGGCTCATGCATTGTGCTTCCAGCCGATGCAAATTCCTTTAGCCCAAGACCTGAGATATTTCAAATTCTCCCCACTTTTCATGATGTAGAGAAGGAGAACCTTTATCTACACATAAAGGATTTTGAAGATGTATGCCTCACATGTTCTGATGGGAAGGCCAGTAATGAAACCATTTATCTTAAATTGTTTCCTTTTTCTTTAAAGGATAAAGCTAAAAATTGGTTTAATGATATACCTCCTCATACTATTAACTCCTGGTTAGCAATGCAAGCTGAATTTCTGAAAAAGTTTTTTCCCTTGCACAGGACTCAAGGATTAAAGCGGCAAATGGCAAACTTTTCTTAGAAGCCGCATGAAAATTTTGATATCACTTGGCAAAGGTTCAAGGAGCTGCTCCTAGCATGTCCACACCATGGATTTGATGAATACTGTCTCATCGGTTTCTTTTACGACGGACTCATCCCATCGATGAAACAATTCGTGGAAATGATGTGCAACGGGAAATTTCTGGATAAGACACCAGAGGAGGCATGTGATTACTTAGAATCCATCGCAGAGAAAGCACGAAGTTGGGAGGTGACTTCTGATTCTGAGAGAAAAGAATTACATCAACCTTTGGCTCGTGGAAGTCTCCTTACATTGACCCAAGAGGAAGCCTTAGAGACAAGAATGGAGGCCATCATTTGCAAGAGACTTGAAGGGTTGCAGTTGAAAGGAGTGAAGGTCGTGACGGTTGGTAATGAAGGGCTATGTAATCTTTGCAGTAGCACAGACCATGGCATCAACTAATGTCCAAACCTACCGCTAGCAAAGAAAGTACTTTAAGACCCCACTCAAGTGATTATATGTCGAATTCCAACCAAGGGCAAGGATACAACAATTCCCACAATCGAGGTCCGAGTTGGAGGAATAGCCCGAATTTGAATTGGGGACCCCAAAGACAATGACAAGCTCAACCATCATATCGTCCAACCTTCAACAACAACAACAATCAATAAGGCATCCAAAGGAGGAGGGATGAAACAAGTGAACCCCAAGTGCAATCTTTGAGCGACAAATTGCAACAATTCATCTAAATGCAAACAACGCAAAATCAAGCCAATTTTCAACAGTGGCAACAACTACAACAAACCCAAGCACAACATCAACAACAATTTCAACAACTCAATAAGAACATGGCGAAGCTTGCGGCAACTCTAGAGAAGGGTAAGCTTCCGGCACAACCCCTCCCTAATCCTAACATGAATTCTTCATCGGGAGGACCTAACGTCAAGTTTTGTCAAGCGGTGACAACTTTGAGGAGTGGTCAAAAATTGAGAAGCCAGAGCCACCGAGAGTCGAGGCATAGATAGTTATGGAGAATGAGGCCACCTCAAATGAAGAGGTGCAAGAGGAGATACCGGACAAAGGCAACCATTCCGAAGAGATCGTCATGAAGATCCCGGGCCGTACACTCCTCCCACACCATTCCCTCAAAGGCTTCAACCTCCACGAAAAGATAAGTTTCAATCCGAAATCCGCGAAATATTTCAAAAATGTCAAATTAATATTCCTCTTCTTGATGCAATAAATCAAATTCCCGCTTAAGCTAAATTTTTAAAAGATTTGTGCACCGTTAAGAGGAATGTTAGTGTTAAGAAGAAGGCCTTCCTAACACAACAAGTTAGTGCTATTGTGCAACACAACACTCCCACTAAATATAAGGATCCCGGCTCACTTATAATCCCATGCATCATAGGAACCAAAAAAGGGCAAGCCCTCCTTGATTTAGGTTCGAGTGTTAATATTTTGCCATATGACTTGTACATGTAATTAGGACTCGGAGAATTTAAATCTACACCCATTATTCTCCAATTGGTCGATAGATCCATCAAGGTCCCCAAAGGTAGCATAGAGGACGTGCTTGTCCAAGTGGACAAATTTTACTACCCGATGGACTTTGTTGTATTGGATATCCTTGGACCTCAAACTAAGACACCAACCCCCATCATCTTAGGTAGACCATTCCTAGCCACAAGCAAAGCTATAATCAATTGTAGGGATGGTCAACTTAAGCTCTCTTTTGACAACATGACCATTACTTAAACATTTGTAATGCTTGTAAGTTACCATCGGGGATGGTGAGTTTGAGGACACTTGCATGATTGAGACTCTAGTTGAAGAGCATTTTGATGCATAGTTTGTTGAAGCGCTTAATTTTGTTGAACATTTATGTGAAAATATTGACACCAATTGTTTATCGCAGGAAGTTGGCGCGATAACCAAGTGGATGCCATCTTTTGAAGTATGCATTTATTAGGGAATCCGGCACATTCCCCGTGGTAATATCGTCTAAACTCTTTAATGAGCAAGAGAAACAACTGTTAAAAGTGCTTAGAACTCATAAGGGGGCAATTGGTTGGAGAATTGTCAACATTAAAGGTATTGACCCACTAATTTGTAAGCACCACATCTACTTAGATGATGACACCAAACCCACTATAGAGATGCAACGTAGGTTAAATCCTAACATAAAGGAATTGGTTTTCTTAAGCTTCTAGATTCGGGTTTTATATACCCCATTGTCGATAGTAGATGGGTTAGCCACGTTCAAGTTGTACTTAAGAAATCTGGGCTAATGGTAATTAAAAATGAAAACAATGAGTTAGTCCACATGCGAGCCACCACGGGATGGCGCATGTGCGTTGACTATAGGAAGCTTAATTCTAAGACACGTAAAGACCACTTCCCTCTCCCATTTCTTGATCAAATTCTAGAGAGAGTGGCCGGACACGAATATTATTGCTTTTTTGACTGTTACTCCGGTTATTATCAAATTGAAATAGCACCCGAAGAACAAAAGAGGACCACCTTCACTTGTCCCTTTGGCAATTTTGCATTCCGGAGGATGCCATTTGGCTTATGTAATGCCCCCGCAACCTTTCAACGTTGTATGCTTAGCATTTTTCATGATATGGTTGAAAAGATTGTGAAGGAATTCATGGATGATTTCTCTGCGTATGGTAGCTCATTTAATAATTGTTTATCTAACTTGGCTTTGGTGTTAGATCGGTGCATCGAGAAAACCCTTCTCTTGAATTGGGAGAAATGCCATTTCATGACCATCGAAGGCTTAGTCCTCGGTCATATTGTATCCAAGGAAGGTATGCACGTCGACAAAGCCAAGATCGAGGTAATAGAAAAGCTACCCACTCATTGTTGCGTAAGAGATATTCGATCATTTCTTGGGCATGCAGGTTTTTATAGGAGGTTCATAAAATATTTTAGTTCTATATCTTAACCTCTTTGCATGCTTTTGAAAAATGATGTAGATTTTGCTTGGAATAATATTGTCAACTTGCTTTTGAGAAGTTGAAAAATTTGCTCTCATATTCACCTATTCTTCAGGTGCCAGATTGGACATCACCCTTCAAAATCATGTGCGATACTAGTGACTATGCGGTTGGTGCCGTACTTGGGCAACACAAGGACAATGTCCACATGGTGATTTACTATGCAGGCAAGAGCATGAATGAGGCTCAACGAAACTACACCACCACGAATAAAGAGATTTTAGCCGTTGTCTTCGCGTTGGAGAAATTTAGGAGCTACATATTGGGATTCTCAATTACAATCTTCACCGACCATACCGCTCTTAAATATCTCCTTTTTAAGAAAGACGCTAAGCCTAGACTAATCCGTTGGATTTTGCTCTTACAGGAATTCAACTTCGCCATCAATGACAAGAAGGGAGCAGAAAATCATGTTGCCGATCGCATTTCACAGTTAACGATGAGCATGGAGCCATCAACCATCCCATTGAATGATTTGTTTCCTGACGAACATATTTTTGTGATCTCCCACACACTCCCATGGTATGCCGACATCGTAAACTACTTGGTCACCGGTAAGACTCCCTACACTTGTCTCACCAAGATTACAAAAGATTCATCTTTGAGGTAAAATCTTTCTTTTTCGATGACCCTTACCTTTACAAGTATTGTAATGACTAAAGAGTTCAGAGATGAATACCCAGCCATGAGTTTGATAGTGTTTTACATTTTTGCCATGAGGGAGTGTGTGGTGGTCATTTTTCCACCCAAAAGACCGTAGCAAAAATTCTACAATGTGGTTTTTATTGGCCTAACATGTTTAAGGACACTTATACATATTGTAAATCATGCTTAGCTTGCCAAAAGTTGGGGGGAATTACTAAAATAAATATGATGACGTTAAACCACATTCTTGAATTAGAAATTTTCGATTGTTGGGGCATTGATTTTATGGGGCCATTTCCCCCATCTTTTTTGGGCACACATATATTCTGCTTTCTATAGATTATGTATCTAAATGGTTGGAGGCTATTCCTTGTAGGACCAATGATGCGGCTATCGTGCTTAAATTCATGAAGGAAAACATTTTCGCACGATTTGGGATGCCAAAGGCAATGATAAGCGACGAAGTGTCACATTTTTGCAATCGCCTCTTTGCAAGCTTAATGAAGAAGTTTGGGGGTGAAACATAAGGTTTCTACACCATACCCCCCCAAACCAATGGACAAGCGGAGTTGGCGAATCGGGAGATTAAGAACATGCTTCAAAAGACGGTGAATCCATCAAGGAATGCTTGGAGTATGCGTCTTCCCGAGGCATTGTGGACGTACCGTATCGCCTACAAAACGATTTTAAGGATGTCCCCATATTGCTTGGTCTTTGGAAAATTTTTCCACTTGCCCATTTAACTTGAACACAAATCTTTTTGGGCAATTAAAAAGTTTAATTGTGGAATTAACTCCCCTTCTTGTAAATTGCAGCTAGTTGAGCTCGAAGAGATAAGGAGGGAGGCATACAACAATTCCAAGCACGTGAAGAAGAGTCTTACGTGTGCCCATGATCGAATCATTTTGAGGAGAGAATTCACCCCGGGGGAGAAAGTGCTACTTTACAACTCAAGACTTCGTCTCTTCTCCGGAAAGCTTCGTTCAAAGTGGATTGGACCTTTCATTGTTCGAGAGGTGTTTCCACATGGCGCGGTGAACATTGCCAACCCACAAAACAGCAACGAATTCAAAGTGAACGGCCAATGCTTAAAGCATTACCAAGAGCCGTGGAGTAGAAACGAGTACACCATGGAGCTTACGGAACCATCTTAGGGTGGAACCAACTAGGTGTGTTCGTTCCAAAACTTTTCTATCTAGTAATATATAGTAATGAATAACTCTTGCTCAAGTTTTCTTATCCTAGTGCATATATTTCATCTCATCCTTCAAATATTAAGGACCATGTTTATTTTTAGTTGGGGGTGTGGACTAGGATATATAAACTTCTTGAGCATCTTTTTATTATTTTCATCTTTTTGTGAATAAATTGAATGAAATAAAAAAAATTCCATCTATCACGAACGTTTTTGCAACCCATGGTTTTTTTGTTTGACCCATTGATTAAATATGGTGAGTCTTCCCAACTTTGGTAAAAATGTATTCTTAAAGTGATTTTGGCAAATTAGGGTGTGTTGTATCTTTATGTACTATGGGAAATTAATTGCTTCTCTACATGCTTACTCTTGACCCTTTAGCTTGAAGCTCATGACAATTACCACCTATTTGAAACCCTATAGTGATTGAAACGCCGTAGGAATTTTAAAATTTTGGCTAGGTTTATATTCATGGATCCTAAGATAGTGACTTGGAATTTTGAGTTGCTCAAATGAATGCTATCAAATGCTACATTAATATGTGCACTTGTGCACACTTGAATAAGGAATAAACGTTTGCCATGGTACTTTGAATAAGGCAAAAATTGCCATGAAATTTGAGTGAATGCATGAAATTTGAACCACAACTCATTTCCATGATCTTTTGAGGGAATAAGTGTTATATCCAATAAGCTCAAGAGTTGCTAAGGATCTTACATCATGAGATTGTGACATATTAAGGGATATACTAAGCTTAGGTGTGGATGGTGGAGGGAGTAAGAAGAATGAGATTATAGTCATAGGGAAGAGTGTATAGACTTGAGAACTTTGCCCTTACATATATGATTCCAACACCCTTTAGTATTGCCAATAATCCATGTATGGAATCAACATTGAATTTTGGTATTGGTCACTTATTTTGCTAGGGACTAGCAAAACGCTAGTTGGGGGTGTGATTATGGTTGAATATTGCATATTTTAGCCACATAATCATCTCCTCTCGTACACATAATCATTGGAATCATGTTCTTTTAACTACATTTACCTTAATTCATCATTTGTGAGTATATGATTTTATTTTTGCACAATTTGATTTCTCGAAGTATCATAAATGTCTGTTATATTTATAGGGATTTTTCTGGATTTTTCAGGTGTCCTGAAAGGGGGACCAAATCAACTCAAGAAGAGGAGTACAAAACAGGCGCCTGAAGATAGATTAACAGTCGCATGGGCAAACCAACAGTTAGCTGTCCAAACAACAGCAGTCACCTGTCTTTAAGGAACTGGAGCTGAGAAAGCTGAAGTCAACCGACAGTCGCTTGCAAGAGGATTGACAGTCGACTGTAATATTATAGTCGCCTGTCATCTTCGCATCAGTCGACTGATATTCCAGATTCTTGAGGGAGCAAAAAAAGCCAACTCTCTGTTATTTTGACATTTCTGCAGCAGGCGATTGAAGAACAAAAGACAATCGCCTGTGGATCATACAGGCGACTGTGATATTTTAAGACAGACGCTTGTCCCCCTTTGGAAGCAATAAGAGTTGCATGTCATCAGTCGACTGTCGTTTGTTCGACAGTTGGCTGATCGGGGTTTTTTGCCCGCAGTCTGGGTTACGAGAAACGGGTTTTTCTTAACTCGATTTGTCTCCAGTTGCTGTGAATCATTGGCTGATAATTTGGATGGATGAGATGTAACCCCTAGAGGGTATAAAACACTACTATTCAGATGTAATAGATATAGAACTAAATAAAACTAAATAGAACTTAATCTTTTGCTATTTTAGGTCATCTTCTTCCTTAAAAGGGGATTAGGGTTTTGGAGAGTTTGGAGCTTTCTGATTTCGTTTTTGCGGTTGCTGAGATTGATTACTGATTGAGGAAGCTTGTATTTGGTACCAAATCTCCAACTCTCTTTCTAATACACATTTGCTTTCATTCTTTACATTGAACTATGTCTATTTTTATGCATGTTGATTCTATTCTTAATATGCTAGGCTAGATTCATTGTGTGGGTGTTTTGGATTGATGTAGGATGTCTTGATTGCCTTGCTAATGTTAATTTCCAGCACCCCTTGTTAATCCATGTTGTTGGATGAATTAAACTCATGATTGATTGGATTTGATACTATCCATGGAGGAGCCGCAGAACGGTGGTGTTTTGTAATTGTTGCATCTATGTATCCAATGGGTATTGTATATCTTGAAATGAATGCAAGAGCCCTTCAATCTATATTTCGTAATTTAGAAGTTTAATTCACTAGATAACCCAAATTGTTAATTGGGTTGTAATTCTTTTATTGAATCGTGCATTACCCAAAAGGGGTCGCAGAATGGTGGTTGTGTGACGTGCAACACGACCTACATGCACTACTCTCACATACCGTGAAATGGGTGTGAGAGTGATTCATGAGCTTTAATTAGAAGAAGAACCCAATTAGCAATTACCTTTGGTGCACCCCATATGTGCTTAATAGATTTATTCCCCGATCTTCATACCTTGAAATGGATGAGTGATCGAGTTATCATAGAAGTAACATTTAGCAGAGCAATTGAGTAATCCTACTGATATCCTCAACACCCACACTCTCATTCTCCCTTGCATCCAAACCTTAGGACATTACCCTAACTTTAGGGTACTTAGATAAATCATTTATTCAAAGAAGAACTCACCCTCCAAGGGTGGTTAGAACCCTCAGCCATTCTTTACACGCTCTAACTATTCGTGTGAATTTGCAGATTAGTTCTGTCTCTGTGGATACGATCCCGTACTTACCGGGTATATTATTTGCCGACCTCGTACACTTGCAAGTATCACCTTTCAGGGAGAGTTAGCGGGCTTGCATGATGGCTTCTAGGCGGGCCTCGAAAGGGCAGAGAAGCGGTTGAAGAGGCTGCATCTCTGGCTGGAGGTCGACTTCTCCTCGTTGTTGGCAACTTCGGATGGCAAGGAGGAAGAGGAATCCGGAGAAACATGAGGTCCTTCAGGCAGCGATCAGGCTGGTGGCGATGTGGGAGGCCAGGGGGAGGTCGCAATGATGGAACTGGCGGAGAGCGATGTGGAGAAACAAGCAGGGCACATGAGGTGGTCGACGACCGGGTTGCGATGCCATAGTTAGTTGTTGGGGGGAGCATATGTAGGGCGGATCTTGGGGCCATGCTTAGGACTTGTATATATTTTTCTTTAAAAGAAACTAGGTGAAATATTTTCAAGTTAATGAAAGATATCAAGTTTGAGGTAGTTCGCCTCATTTGTCTTTGTGCTTGTTTGTACTTGTATGTACTTGTATACCCCCAACTTTCTGCTTGGAAGAGCCTATGAGCGGGGAGAAGCGGAATGTTATAGAGTTTGGATGTAGTCGAGTTGGCAAAGTTCTTTGTAGAGATAGATCATTTTCGCTGTCTTTTGGGGGTGCTGGACGTGGCATGCCCCAGATCTTTGTTTGGTGCGTAGTATCTCGTTTTCTTCCCCGGTTTGGTTAGCGAGGTCCGGCACGCTATAGGTAACTGCACCGTAACCTGTCCCAGAAGTCTTTGAGAGGGCAGGTAGTGGGTCGTCGCCTACCCAGTATCCTCTGCAATCGGACGGGTATTGGGCCTCGCCTACCCTGCATTTATCACTCTGGTGTGGATGGTGAACTACCTCGGAGGTCTTCAAGAGTGCGGGTATAGATGGGCCGTAGCCGACCTCGCATTTATCACTCCGATTTGGATGGCGAACTGCCCTGGAGGTCTTCAAGAGTGCGGGTATTGATGGGCCGTAGCCGACCCCTCATTTATCACTCCAGTTTGGATGGCGAACTGCCCCGGAGGTCTTCGAGAGTGCGGGTATAGATGAGCCGCAGAATTTTCCCAGAGGTCTTCCTGAGGACGACGTCAGGGTTGTAGCCCCTCCGTCATGCCCATGTCTGGTTTGGTTAGTGAAGTTCGGCATGCGATAGGTAGCTGCACTGCGGCCTGTCCCGGAAGTCTTTGAGAGGGCAGGTATTGGGTCGTCGCCTACCCTGCATCCTCTGTAATCGGATGGGTATTGGGCCGTCGACTACCCCGCATTTATCACCCCGGTTTGGATGGCGAACTGCACCGGAGGTCTTCAAGAGTGCGGGTATAGATCCGTAGCCGACCCCGCATTTATCTCTTTGGTTTGGATGGCGAACTGCCCCAGAGGTATTCAAGAGTGCGGGTATAGATGGGCCATAGTCGACCCCGTATTTACTACTCTGCTTTGGATGGTAAACTGCTCCGAAGGTATTCAAGAGTGCAGGTATAGATGGGCCGCTACCGACCCCACATTTATCACACTGGTTTGGATGGCGAACTGCCTCGAAAGTATTTGAGAGGACAGATATTGATGGGCCGTATCCGACTCCGCATTTATAATTTTGGTTTGTTTGGTAGGCTGTAATTTTAGTTCGCATAATACGTATGTACAAACGAAAACATAAGAGTTTACTTGTAGTTAGTTAGCTCTCTCTGGATTATTAAGGCGACCTTTATGGAGGCGCTTTCTATCTTGGAGGGGATCTGAAACTTTTATTCAAACAACACAGTGTTTGTACAAATATAAAATTACAAATTTTATTGATTGTACTTGAGTAAGTGTTGGGAGTTACACGGATGAGCTAGTTCTTTGCCCTCCATGTTCGCCAAAATATATGTTGCAGGTCATACGACGTCTGCTATTTTGTAGGAGCCCTCCCATTTGATGGAGAGCTTTCTGCAACGGCCGACCTCGGGTTTGAAGGTGGTGTCCCAGAGGATGAGGTCGCCAACTCTGAAGCTTCGCTTCTTCACCCGAGAATTGTAGTACATTGCCATCCTTTGGTTGTGCTTGATAAGACATGTTAGAGCACGATCCCTTACCTCATCGAGGAGTTTGGTGTTGAGGTCGAGTCCTTCTTCATTCGCTTGTTCTTCGAAGTACTGGAGGTAAAGAGAATGTTTGTCGACCTCAATCGGGATGATGGCTTCTACTCCATAAGCTAGCATAAAGGAGCTCTCGCCAGTTGAAAATTTGTAGGTGGTGCGGTAAGACCAAAGGATGCTGGGTAGCTCGTCAGACCAAGATCCAGGAGCGTTGCCGGCCTTCTTCTTCAAGGGTTCGAGGATGCACTTGTTCGCAACCTCGGCCATGCCATTGCACTGCTGGTGCACTATTGAGGTGAAGTGGAGGTATCCCAAAGCGAGCGGGATGCACTACACTTCTGAAGTTTTCGGAGTCGAACTGCATCCAGTTGTCCGTCACAATGGATCGAGGTATCCCAAAGCGATATATGATAGACTTCCAGATGAAGTTCTTCTTGTCTTTTGAGGTAATGCGTGCTAGGGACTCCGCTTCGATCCACTTGTGAAGTAATCGACGGCGACAACTAGGAACTTCCTTCCTCCGGTTGCCATTGGGAACAGTCCAAGGATGTCGAGGCTCACTTAGCAAATGGAGACAAGTTGAGAATTGGAATCAGGTCGAGGGAGGAGCCTTTGTATGATTGAAGAATTTCTAGCACTTCTCGCACTGCTTAACGAAGTTGATTGCATCATGTCGTCCAATAGTAGCCTTGTCGAACTGTCTTATATGCCAGGGTGCGGCCACCATGATGATTCCTGTAGAATCCTTCATGTATCTCGCGGACGACCTGCTCGGCTCTTCTCGGCCCAAGGCACTTTGAGTAGGGCAATGCTGTTGAGTATTGGACTCTCCACCTTGGTTTTGATGATGATCAAATATAAATCATCGTGATTAACCTATGTGATTGCAGTTAACAAAAGAGTCACCAATTAGATTCAAGAAGATCAAAAGTGACTGCGTGATTATGAATAAATATTGCATATTCTAATCTCATAATCGTCTCCTCTTGTGCATATAATCCATGGAATCATGCTCTCTTAACTACATTTATGTTAAATCATCATTTGTGAGCATATGATTTTATTCGTGCACAATTTCACTTCCCTAAGCATTATAAATGTCTATTATATTTATAGGGTTTTTTTTTGGAATTTTCAGGTGTCCCGGAAGGGACTAAATCAACTCAAGAAGAGGAGTGAATAACAGGCGCCTGCTGAAGCAAAGACAGTCGCCTAAATATCGAACAGTCGACTGCCCAAACAACCGCAGTCGCCTACTTTTAAAGAATTTAAGCTGGAGAAGCTGAAGCCCAACTACAGTCGACTGTAAGAGGATTAACAGTCGACTGTAGTCTCATACATTCGCCTGTCATCTTCGCATCAGTCGACTGATATTTCAGATTTCTGAGGGAGCAAAATGAGCCAACTCTCTATTATTTTGACATTTCTGCAGCAGGCGACTGAAGAACAGAAAACAGTCGCCGGTGGGTCACACAGTCGGCTGTGATATTTTCAGACAGTCGCCTGTCCCCGTTTGGAAGCAGTAAGAATTTTCTGCCATCAGTCGACTGCCATTTATTCGACAGTCGACTGATCGGGGGTTTTCGGCTGCAATCTGGGTTACGAGAAACGGGTTTTTCTCAACCCAATTCCTCTCCAGTTGCTGTGAATCGTTGGATGAGGATTTGGATGGATGAGATGTAACCCCTAGGGGGTATAAAACACTACTATTCAGATGTAATAAGAGAGAACGAAAATAGATCTTAATTTTTGCTATTTTTAGGTCATCTTCTTCCTTGAGAAGGGGATTAGGTTTTTTTGAGAGTTCTGAGTTTTCTGATTTCGTTTTTGCTATTGCAGAAACTGATTGCTGATTGAAGAAGCTTGTATTTGGTGACAAATCTCCAACTCTCTTTCTAATACATACTTGCTTTCATCCTTTGCATAGAACTTTGTCCACTTTCATGAATGCTGATTTAGTCTTTGATATGTTAGGCTAGATTCATTGTGTGGGTGTTTTGGATTGATGTAGGATGTATTGATTGCTTTGCTAATGTTAATATCCAGCACCCCTTGTTAATCCATGTTGTTGGGTGAATTAAACTTATGAGTAATTGGGTTTGATACTATCCATGGAGGAGCCGAAGAACGGTGGTGCTTTGTAATTGTTGCATCCATGTATCCAATGGGTATTGCATATCTTGAAATGAATGTAAGACCCATTCAATCCATATTTCGTAATTTAGAAGTTTAATTCATCCATCAATTCAAATTGTTAATTGGGTTGTGACCCATCTATTGAATCGTGCATTACTCGAAAGGGGCCGCAGAACGGTGGTTGTGCGCTGTGCACCACAACCTATATGCACTATTCTCACATACCTTGAAATGGGTGTGAGAGTGATTCATGAGCTTCAATTAGGGGAAGAACCCAGTTAGCAATTACTTTTGGTGCACCCCATATGTGCTTAATTGAGTAATTTCCCGTTCCTCATACCTTGAAATGGATGAGAGATCGAGTTATCATGGAATTAATATTCAGCCGAGCAATTGAATAATCCTACTGATATCCTCAACACCCGCACTCTTTCTCGTCCTTGCATCCAAACCTTAGGACATTACCCTAACTCTAGGGTGTTTAGATAAACCAACTCTCCAAACAATCATTCACCCCCATAGGGTGGTAAGAATACTCAACCATTCTTTACATGCTCTAACTATTTTTGTGAATTTGCAGATTAGTTCCGTCTCTATGGATACGATCCCGTAATTACCGGGTATATTATTTGCCGACCTCGTACACTTGCGAGTATCACCTTTCTGGGAGAGTCAAGCAAATTGGCGCCGCTGCTGGGGACGGCGTACCTTCATTTCACACTTTGGTTTTTGTTGTGAAAATTTGGTGAGATCTTTCCATTCTGCTATTTATATTCATTGTGAATATCCGAGTCTGTTTTTCGATTTTTATAATCGTTGAAACCATAAAAAATAGGCTAATTGGAAAGTTTGGCTTGAACTAAATTGTCTTGTTTATGTGGTTAAGGACTCCTCGAACACATAGACTAGTAAGAAGCATAAACATGGCCGATAACAATACCAACACCAACACCAACGGTAATGACAACACCAATCATAGTGAGGACAATCACTCTCAACATGAGGGTGATCGAAGTTTGAGATATGTGTTGAGACCGAATAGGTCAGCTGCCGGCTCATGCATTGTGCTTCCCGCCAATGCGAATTCTTTTAGCCCAAGACCTGGGATATTACAAATTCTTCCCACTTTTCATGGTGTAGAGAAGAAGAACCCTTATCTACACATAAAGGAGTTTGAAGATGTCTGAATCACTTGTTCTGATGGGAAGGCAAGCAATGAAACCATTTATCTAAAAATGTTTCCTTTTTCTTTAAAGGATAAAGCTAAAAATTGGTTTAATACTATACCTCCTCATACTATTAACTCCTGGTTAGCAATGCAAGCTGAATTTCTAAAAAAGTTTTTTCCCTTGCACAGGACTCAAGGATTAAAGCGGTAAATGTCAAACTTTTCTCAGAAGCCAAACGAAAGCTTTGATATCACTTGGGAAAGGTTCAAGGAGCTGCTACTAGCATGTCCACACCATGGATTTGATGAATATCGTCTCATCGGTTTCTTTTACGACGGACTCATCCCATCTATGAAGCAATTCGTGGAAATGATGTGCAACGGGGAATTCTTGGATAAGACACCAGAGGAGGCATGGGACTACTTAGAGTTCATAGCTGAGAATGCACGAAGTTGGGAGGCGACTCTTGAAGTTGAGAGAAGAGAATTACCTCAACCTTTGGCCCGTGGAGGTCTCCTTACATTGACCCAAGAGGAAGCCTTAGAAGCAAGAATGGAGGCCATCATTTGCAAGAGACTTGAAGGGTTGCAGTTGAAAGGAGTGAAGGCCATGACGGTTGGTAATGAAGGGCTATGGAACCTTTCCAGTAGCACAGACCATGGTATTACTCAATGTCCTAACTTACCGCTAGCAAAGGAAGTACTTCAAGACCCCACTCAAGTGAGTTATGTGGCGAATTCCAACCAAGGGCAAGGGTACCACAATTCCTATAATCAAGGCCCGAGTTGAAGGAATAGCTCGAACTTGAATTGGGGATCCCAAAGACAACAACAAGCTCAACCATCATATCGTCCGCCCTTCAACAAAAACAACAATCAAGAAGGCATCCAAAGGAGGAGGGATGAAACAAGTGAGCCCCAAGTGCAATCTCTGAGCGACATATTGCAACAATTCATCCAAATGCAAACAACGCAAAATCAAGCAAACTTCCAACAATGGCAACAACTACAACAAACTCAGGCACAACATCAACAACAATTTCAACAACTCAATGAGAATATGGCAAAGCTTGCAGCAACTCTGGAGAAGGGCAAGCTTTCGGCACAACCACTCCCCAACCCTAACATGAATTCATCATTGGGAGGACCCAACGTCAAGTCTTGTCAAGCGGTGACAACCTTGAGGAGTGGTCGAAAACTTGAGAAGCCAGAGCCACTGAGAGTCGAAGCGGAGATAGTTATGGAGAATGAAGCTACCCCAAATGAAGATGTGCAAGAAGAAATACCAGACAAAGGCAACCGTTCCGAAGCGGTCGTCATTGAAGAGCCCGAGCCGTACATTCCTCCTGCACCTTTCCCTCAAAGGCTTCAACCTCCACGGAAAGATAAGTTCCAATCTGAAATCCGCGAAATATTTCAAAAATGTCAAATTAATATCCCTCTTCTTGATGCAATAAATCAAATTCCCGCATATGCTAAATTCTTAAAAGGTTTATGCACCGTTAAGAGGAATGTTAGTGTTAAGAAAAAGGACTTCCTAACACAACAAATTAGTGCTATTGTGAAGCACAACACTCCTACTAAATACAAGGATCCCGGCTCACCTATAATCCCATGCATCATAGGAACCAAAAAGATAGGTCAAGCCCTCCTTGATTTAGGTTCGAGTGTTAATATTTTGCCTTATGACTTGTACATAGAATTAGGACTTGGAGAATTAAAATTCACACCCATTATTCTCCAATTGGCTGATAGATCCATCAATGTCCCCAAGGGTAGCATAGAGGACGTGCTCGTCCAAGTGGACAAATTTTACTACCCGGTGGACTTTGTTGTGTTGGACTTTCTTGGACCTCAAACCAAAAAACCAACCACCATCATTTTAGGTAGACCATTCCTAGCCATAAGCAATGCTATAATCAATTGTAGGGCTGGTCAACTTAAGATCTCTTTTGGCAACATGACCCTTGACTTGAACTTTTTCAATGCTTGTAAATTGTCATTGGGGGATGGTGAGTTTGAGGAAGCTTACATGATTGAGACTCTAGTTGAAGAGCATTTTGATACGGAGTTTGTTGAAGCGCTTGATTTTGTTGATCATTTTTGTGAAAATATTGACACCGAGTGTTTTTCGCAGGAAGTTGGCACTGTGACTAAGTGGATGCCATCTTTTGATCCGCTACCGTTGGACACACCTTGCCAAAGGCCATCAAAGCTGGAACACCCATCCTTGGATTTGAAGCCGTTGCTGCCATACTTGAAGTATGCATTTCTTGGGGAATCTGGCACATTCCCCATGGTAATATAGTCTAAACTTTCCAATGAGCAAGAAATGCAATTGCTAGATATGCTTAAAACTCACAAAGGGACAATTGCCGACATTAAATGTATTGACCCCCTCATTTGTAAGCACCACATCTACTTAGAGGATGACACCAAACCTACTAGAGAAATGCAACGTAGCTTAAATCCTAACCTAAAGGAAGTTGTAAAAGGTGAAATCCTTAAGCTTCTTGATGTGGTTATTATATACTCTATTGCCGAAGTAGATGGGTTAGCCCCATTCAAGTTGTACCTAAGAAATCGGGGCTAACGGTTATTAAAAATGAAGACAATGAGCTAGTCCCCATGCGAGCCACCACGGGATGGCGCCTATGCGTTGATTATAAGAAGCTTAATTCTAAGTCCCGTAAAGACCACTTCCCTCTCCCATTTCTTGATCAAATCCTAGAGAGAGTGGCCGGACACGAACATTATTGCTTCCTTGATGGCTATTCCGGTTATTATCAAATTAAAATAGCACCCGAAGAACAAGAGAGGACCACCTTCACTTGTCCTTTCGGCACTTTTGCATTCCGGAGGATGCCATTTGGTCTATGTAATGCTCCCGCAACCAGTCAACTTGTATGCTTAGCATTTTACATGATATGGTTGAAAAGATTGTGGAGGTATTCATGGATGATTTCTCTGTGTATGGTAGCTCATTTAATAATTATTTATCTAACTTGGCTTTGGTGTTAGATCGGTGCATCGAGAAAAACCTTCTCTTGAATTGGGAGAAATGCCATTTTATGACAACCAAAGGCTTAGTCATCGGTCATATTGTATCCAAGGAAGGTATGCACGTCGATAAAGCCAAGATCGAGGTAATAGAAAAGGTACCCACTCCTCGTTGCGTAAGAGATATTCGATCATTTCTTGGGCATGCAGGTTTTTATAGGAGGTTCATAAAACATTTTAGTTCTATATCTCAACCTCTTTGCATGCTTTTGAAAAATGATGTAGATTTTGCTTGGAGTAATGATTGTCAACTTGCTTTTGAGAAGTTGCAAAATTTGCTCACATGTTCACCTATTCTTCAGGTGCCAGATTGGACATCACCCTTCGAAATCATGTGTGATGCTAGTGATTATGTGGTTGGTGCCGTGCTTGGACATCACAAGGGCAGTGTCCCCGTGGTGATTTACTATGCAAACAAGAGCATGAATGAGGCTCAACGAAACTACACCACCACGGAGAAGGAGCTTTTAGCCGTTGTCTTCTCGTTGGAGAAATTTAGGAGCTACATATTGGGATTCCCAATTACAATCTTCACCGACCATGCCGCTCTTAAATATCTCCTTTCCAAGAAAGACGCTAAGCCTAGACTAATCCGTTGGATTTTGCTCTTGGAGGAATTCAACATCGCCATCAAGGATAAGAAGGGAGCAGAAAATCATGTTGCCGATCACCTTTCACGGTTAACAATGAGCATGGAGCCAGCAACCATCCCATTGAATGATTCATTTCCCGACGAACATCTTTTTGCGGTCTCCCACTCACTCACATGGTATGCCGACATAATAAACTACTTGGTCACCGGTAAGACTCCTTCTACTTGGTCTCGCCAAGATTACAAGAGGTTCATCTTTGAGGTAAAATCTTTCTTTTTCGATGACCCTTAGCTTTACAAGTATTGTAATGACCAAATAGTAAGGAGATGCATACCCGACCATGAGTTTAATAGTGTTTTACACTTTTGCCATGAAGGTGCATGCGGTGGTCATTTTTCCGCCCAAAAGACCATAGCAAAAATTCTACAATGTGGTTTCTATTGGCCTAACATGTTTAAGGACACTTATACATATTGTAAGTCATGCTTAGCTTGCCAAAAGTTGGGGGGGAATTACTATAAGAAATATGATTCCGCTAAACCCCATTCTTGAATTAGAAATCTTCGATAACTGGGGCATTGATTTATGGGGCCATTTCCCCCATCCTTTGGATACACATATATTTTGCTTGCTATAGATTATGTATCTAAATGGATTGAGGCTATTCCTTGTAGGACCAATGATACGGCTATCGTGCTTAAATTCATGAAAGAGAACATTTTCGCACGATTTGGGATGCCAAAGGCTATGATAAGCGACGGAGGATCACATTTCTACAACCGCCTCTTCGCAAGCTTAATGAAAAAGTTTGGGATGAAACACAAGGTCTCCACAGCATACCACCCCCAAACCAATGGACAAGTGGAGTTGGCGAATCGGGAGATTAAGAACATACTCCAAAAGACGGTGAACCCATCAAGGAAAGATTGGAGTATGCGTCTTCCCGAAGCATTGTGGGCGTACCGTACTGCCTACAGAATGGTTTTAGGGATGTCCCCATATCGCTTAGTTTTTGGAAAATTTTGCCACATGCCCATTGAGCTTGAACATACATCCTTTTGGGCAATTAAAAAGTTTAATTGTGAAATTGACCCCTCTTCTCGTAAATTGCAGTTAGTGGAGCTCGAAGAGATAAGGAGAGAGGCATACAACAATTCTAAGCTTGTGAAGGAGAGGCTTAAATGCGCCCATGATCGAATCACCTTGAGGAGAGAATTCACCCCGGGGGAGAAAGTGCTACTTTATAACTCAAGACTTCATCTCTTCCCCGAAAAGCTTCGTTCGAAGTGGATTGGACCCTTCATTGTTCAGGAGGTGTTTCCACATGGCGCGGTGACCATTGCCAACCCGTAAAACGGCAATGAATTTGAGGTGAACGGCCAATGTTTAAAGCACTATCATGAGCCGTGGAGCAGAGACAAGTACACCATGGAGCTTACGGAACCACCGCCGGGTGGAACCAACTAGGTGTGTTCGCTCCAAAACTTTCCTATCTAGTAATATGTAGTAATGAATAACTCTTGCTCAAGCTTTCTTATCCTAGTTTATCCACCTTCATGCATATACTTCATCACACCCTTCAAACATTGAGGACCATGTTCATTTTTAGTTGGGGGGTGTGGACTAGGATATAGAAACTTCTAGAGCATCTTTTTATTATTTTCATCCTTTTTTGTGAATAAATAAAATAAAATAAAATATATTTAAAAAGAGATTTACATCCATCACCAACATTTCTGCAACACATAGCTTTTTGTTGGACCCATTGGTTAAATGTGGTGATCCTTCCCAACTTTGGTAAAAATGTATTCTTGACGTGGATTTTGGCAAATTAGGGTGTATTGTATCTCTATGTACTAAGGGCAATTAATTATTTCTCTACATGCTTACACTTGGCCCTTTAACTTGAAGCTCATGACAATTATCACCCATTTGAAACCCTATAGTGATGTAGAAATCTTGGTATCAACGATCAATTGATTAAGCTTTAGGAATTTTAAAAATTCGGCTAGGTTTATATTCATGGATCCCAAGATAGTGACTTGGAAGTTGGAGTTGCTCAAATGAATGCTATCAAATGCTACAATAATAAGTGCACTTGTGCACATTTGAATAGGGCATTAACTTTTGCCATGGTACTTCGAATAAGGCAAAAATTGCCATGAAATTTAAGTAAATGCATAGATTTGAACCACAACTCATTTACATGATCTTTTGAGGGAGCAAGTGTTATATCGCATAAGCTCGAGAGTTTCTAAGGATCTTACATCATGAGATTGTGACATATTAAGGGATATACTAAGCTTAGGTGTGGATGGTGGAGTGTGTAAGAGGCATAAGGTTTTAATCTTAGGGAAGAGTGTATAGACTTGAGACCTTTGCCCTTATATATATGATTTCAACACTCCTTAGTAATGCCAATAATCCGATGGAATCAACATTGTATTTTGGGATTGGTCACTTATTTTGCTAGGGACTAGCAAAACTCTAGTTGGGGGTGTGATTATGAATAAATATTGCATATTCTAACCTCATAATCGTCTCCTCTTATGCATATAATCCATGGAATCATGCTCTCTTAACTACATTTTGCTAAATCATCATTTGTGAGCATATAATTTTATTCGTGCACAATTTCACTTCCCTAAGTATTATAAATGTCTATTATATTTATAGGAATTTTTCTGGAATTTTCAGGTGTCCCGGAAGGGACTAAATCAACTTAAGAAGAGGAGTGAATAACAGGCACCTACTGAAGCAAAGACAGTCGCCTGAATACCCAACAGTCGACTGCCCAAACAACGGCAGTCGCCTACCTTTAAAGAATTGAAGCTGGAGAAGCTGAAGCCCAACTACAGTCGACTGTAAGAGGATTGACAGTCGACTGTAATCTCATACTGTCGCCTGTCATCTTCGCATCAGTCGACTGATATTTCAGATTTCTAAGGGAGCAAAATGAGCCAACTCTCTGTTATTTTGACATTTCTGCAGCAGGCGACTGAAGAACAGAAAACAGTCGCATGTGTGTCACACAGTTGGCTGTGATATTTTCAGACAGTCACTTGTCCCCGTTTGGAAGCAGTAAGAACTTTCTGCCATCAGTCGACTGCCATTTATTCGACAGTCGACTGATCGGGGGTTTTCGGCTACAATCTGGGTTACGAGAAACAGGTTTTTCTTAACCTGATTCCTCTCCAGTTGCTATGAATCGTTAGATGAGGATTTGGATGGATGAGATGTAACCCCTAGGGGGTATAAAACACTACTATTCAGATGTAACAAGAGAGAACGAAAATAGATCTTAATTTTTGCTATTTTTAGGTCATCTTCTTCCTTGAGAAGGGGATTGGGTGTTTTTTTAGAGTTCTGAGTTTTCTGATTTCATTTTTTATATTGCTGAGACTGATTGCTGATTGAAGAAGCTTGTATTTGGTGACAAATCTCCAACTCTCTTTCTAATACATACTTGCTTTCATCCTTTGCATAGAACTTTGTCCACTTTCATGAATGCTGATTTAGTCTTTGATATGCTAGGCAGATTCATTGTGTGGGTGTTTTGGATTGATGTAGGATGTATTGATTTCTTTTCTAATGTTAATTTCCAGCACCCCTTGTTAATCCATGGTGTTGGGTGAATTAAACTTATGAGTAATTGGGTTTGATACTATCCATGGGGGAGTCGAAGAACGGTGGTCCTTCGTAATTGTTGCATCCACGTATCCAATGGGTATTGCATATCTTGAAATGAATGCAAGACCCATTCAATCCAAATTTCGTAATTTAGAAGTTTAATTCATCCATCAATTCAAATTGTTAATTGGGTTGTGACCCATCTATTGAATCGTGCATTACCCGAAAGGGGCCGCAGAACGGTGGTTGTGCGCTGCGCACCACAACCTATATGCACTACTCTCACATACCTTGAAATGGGTGTGAGAGTGATTCATGAGCTTCAATTAGGGGAAGAACCCAGTTAACAATTACTTTTGGTGCACCCCATATGTGCTTAATTGAGTTATTTCCCGATCCTCATACCTTGAAATGGATGAGCGATCGAGTTATCATGAAATTAATATTTAGCAGAGCAATTGAATAATCCTACTGATATCCTCAACACCCGCACTCTTTCTCTCCCTTGCATCCAAACCTTAGGACATTACCCTAACTCTAGGGTGTTTAGATAAACCAACTCTCCAAACAATCATTCACCCCCATAGGGTGGTAAGAATCATCAACCATTCTTTACATGCTCTAACTATTTGTGTGAATTTGCAGATTAGTTCCGTCTCTGTGGATACGATCTCGTACTTACCGGGTATATTATTTGCCGACCTCGTACACTTGCGACTATCACCTTTCTAGGAGAGTCAAGCAAATTGGGGGTTTTTTCCCCGGCGGGTCGGGTGTTTAAAAACCCGACCCGCAATGCAAAGCTCAAGCCCGAATGCGATATTGGGGGGTTTTTTCGCCCTGGGTTCATTTCCAGCGGGGGATCCAGCGTTTTACTGTTCTATTGGGGCTAGGAGAGCCCCATCTTCTTCCCCAAGGGCTAGGGCTTGGGCTTGGAGGGCATTGGAGGCTAGGGAAGCTTGGAGGAGGAGCGAGAGAGGGGAAAGCTTGGTTTTCTAGGGTTTCTCTTGGTGATTTCTTCCCCTCTTTTGTAACTATTGGTTTCTATTGAATTGAATGTATTTTTGAATGATAATTGAATGAATGTTAGAATCTTTTGATAGTTATTCAATTGTTGGTTTGTAATGAATGCTATTTGCTCTTCATTTATGATTATCAAGTTGCTTCTCATTATGAAGGCCTAGAGCCAATAGTTGTGGAATTGGGATTAGGTAGGGTTTATGAGATTGAATATTAATTGCTCATTCCTTGTATTTAATTGGATTAGCATACCTTGAGATGGGTGCTAATAGTGTTGATTGATGGGTTGTGCCCTAGATTTAATTGAGTCGTGCACCACTCTTGACGGGGCCGTAGAACGGTGGTGTACCTTAAGGGTCACACCTACGTGCACCATCCTTGCACCCTATTGACACGGACGCAAGGATTGACTCACGAGCTTAAGTTAGGGATTTCAACCCACTAATCAACACACGAATGAATCGTGCATTACTCTTGGTAGGACCGTAGAACGACGGTGTGCCTTAAGGGCATTACCTATGTGCACAACCCCGCATATCTTGAAATGGATGCGAGGGTTGATTCATTTGGAATGAACCAATTGCTAATCAACTCACAACCCTAATGACATCTCATTCCACACACTTCTCCTTGCTTGACTAGCTCCCTACTTTGGTCTCCACCCTACCCACCTTTGGTTTGGCTCGATTGTCTCACCCCACACTTCCACTCACCGTACTCGTTAGTTTAGTTGGTTCCAACACTTTTAGCATTTCCTTAACCAACCGAGATTGTGAACGTGAAACGAATTGTCTCTGTGGATTCGACCCCGTACTCACCGGGATTATATTGCATTGACACTCCTACTCTTGGGAGGTGAGCGTGTGCATCCTACTTGGATTGTGCATGTTTCGCGGTTAATCAACTACACGTGTTGATTCAAGTGGAGAACTTTGTAGATCAACAAATGTGAAGCATTGGCTTGAAGAACACAAAGACTACATCAAACCTAAAGCTAATGGCTTCAACAAATGAATGGAGATTCAATCCAAAGAGAAGAAATGAATGGATGATTCAAAAGCTTCAAAGAACATCTTAAGGATCAAAGACTAGATGACGATGAAGACATTCAAGACATACAACTAAAAGACTCAAGACCATGAAGAAGTAAGGATATCCATTGTAATCTTTAGTATTTACTTCTTTGTGAGTCTTAGAATGTTAAGCCTTGAATTAGAACTACTTAGAGGCACCTACACTACCTATACACATATTAGTATAGCCTTTAGTTGACCACATATGCTTCTAGGCTTTCAAAACTTGAATTTGAACTTTTGACTCAAAACAAGGGCCTGATGAAGGATCACCAGTCGACTGGTCTGCTCACCAGAGGCCTGGTTACCCTTCAGTAGTCGCCTGTTTAAAAAGAGAGCCGAAATCTGTTTGAAGCTGTATTCTGTTTTCTGACTAGTCTGCCTTCAAACTAATGCCAATTTTTCTGTAGTTAGAATTTTTCATCCAATCCACTTGCAGTAGTTAGCTAACTCACTAAGATTTTCAACCCAACTTGAATCACTCCAATGGATGTATGTAGTTCAAGTTACGCTATTTTCGTGAGCCGATAACAGATTTCCTGCACCTATCAGTCAGATTCAAAGTCATGTCAGTTTTTCTGTAGTTGGAATTTTGTGTCCATTCAAATCTCATTTGAAAGAAAATTTTGTTAGCTTTCCAACCCAACTTGAATCACTCCAATTAGATATCTGTAGTGGCAGATATGGATGTTTTAGTGATCAGTTGTACTGAAAATCTGCAGAATCTCCCCATCGAACAGCCGCCTGTTGTAGGTTCGACAGGCGCTTGCCCAGGTGGACAGTCGACTAGTCATCCTTCTACAGTCGACTGGTCATCCTCTGTACTGCCATTGTTTTTCAGTTTATAGCCGTTGGCTACAGTGGACCAGGCGACTGTCCCCCTTCTACAGGCGACTATCAGAGTCGTTTTCAGCCCATTTCTAGCCGTTGGAAGATTAGTTTGTGGTTCCTTTTGCTTGGTGTTTTGGGTTTCCCTTGAGCTAATATATATAGGAGATAGGCTGAATATGTGAGAACTCTTTGTCCCTTAAGAAAACATTTCAAGTCTCATTTCAAACCTCTTTCTCCTCTCAAGTGCTCTCTAATTCTCTCTTGCCCTCTATGCTCTAAATCACACATCTATGCCAGATTTGCTTTCATCTTTGGGCTAGCATCTCAAGTGGTATCTTCTCCCTCATTGAGAACTTCACACACACACACACACACACACACACACACACACACACACACACACACACACACACAATCTCTCTCTCTCTCTCTCTCTCTCTCTCTCTCTCTCTAGCCTTCACAAGTAAGTTCCTATCAAGGCATAAGTGAGTGTATTTCAAGTTGTATATTTCATTCTCAGAACTTCTATTTTGTTAAGTACTCTCGGTTGGTGAGAGTGTTGGCTTGATCCCAAGTTGTGGGAGTCAGGGAAAGGATTTGCTCTCGGTTTGTGAGAGTGTGCTTAGTTCCAAGTTGTGGGATTAAGGTATTGCGTGTTCCCGGGTTGTGGGATACACGGACATCGATTGTAGGTCGATTGTACTTGTTAGGGTTTCCACAAGTGGAATAAAGGGAAGCTCTAGTGATATTTACTAGAGTATCCGAGTGTGATCTCGGGTGTTGCTGCATTAGGGCACCGGTAACAAGTCTGGTTTGACTTGTGTGGCACCAAATCAGGATACATTGCATGTTTGCATTGCATTATCCATTGTGTTGTTGATCATTTCTTTAATTCCGCATTTTTTGGTTAATTAGGGTTTTATTTGGCATAAATTCCTTATGATTCTATAAAACACTATTCACCCCCCTCTAGTGTTTCTTCCTCATGGCACAGGGTCCTTACAAATACATAGTTCTTCGTGCGATGCTTTCAGTAGAGTACGTCGCCGAAGATCATGAACGATGAAGCCCGTATCTCGGTCTTCCACGCCTCCAGCCTAACCTCTGGTAGGGATCCGATCTTCAGGTAGGCGACAATCGGATTCATCCACGATCGCTTTTGGTCGATGCACATCAGTTTGCCCTCCTCAATATTGGGCGCATTATTAAGTTCTCAATGTAGATGGCTTGCCCAATTTTTGACGAAGAAGATGAAGCCAGCTTTGAGAGGGCATCAGCACGGAGATTGTTCGACCTCGACAGATGTTGGACCGCCGCTCTCCTGAATTTCAGGAGTTCAGCCCGGGTGAATTTCAGGTATGGCTTCATCAGTTTCTCTCTTGCCTCGAAGCTTCCTTCAATTTGCTAGACGACCAGCCTTGAATAGTTGATCAACAGCACATTCGTCGCTCCAAGCACCTAGCAGAGCGTTAGGCCATTGAGGGCAGCCTCGTACTCCGCCACATTGTTGGTTACCGAGAATTTGAAGCAGATGGTGTACTCCAATAGGCTCCCCTTCGGAGTTTCTATTACAATGCCGGCTCCGCTCCCCGATGCTGTGGCCGATCCATCGACGTAGACGACCCACTGCTCACCATCGAACTGGGTGGAAGTAGAGGGAGGACTTTTTTACGGAAAGCTGCTGGGGTGCCGCACCCAAGCGACCGTCGGGCAGGGCCTCGCCATTCTCTCCCATGGTGCACTCTACCACGAAGTTTGCTAGTGCTAGCCCCCTTGATCGCTGCCCTTGGTTTATAGATAATATCGAGCTCGCTGAGCTCGACACTCTAATTCAGCATGCGGCCTGACCTCCCTAGCCTACTCAAGTTCTTTTCCAGCGGCAAATTTGTGTAGACGAAGATAGTGTGTGCCTGAAAGTAGGGTCGGAGCTTCCTTGTCGTCAGAACCAGGCAATAAACAATCTTCTTGATGGGGTCATAACGGGTCTCCGCATCTCAGAGCACCCGGCTGGCATAGTAGAACGGTCTCTGGATGCCCCCATCCTCCTTCACTAGGACCGATCTTATAGCTTCCTCAGTTGTGGTGAGGTAGAGGCCGAGCTACTCTCCTTCTTCGGGATTTGCGAGCAGCGACAGGATTTGCAGGTGGGCCTTCAGCTCGCCGAAAGCTTTTATGCAGGAGTCGTCCCACTCCACCACCTTCCTTATGCCCTTCCTCTCAGCGAGGGCTTTTCGGAGATTCTTGAAGTATGGGAGTGACCTCTCTGCAGACTTCGACAGGAATCTTCCCAGTGCAACGATCCGTCCATTTCAGCCTCTGCAGGTCCCAGATCTTCATTGGCTCTATCATGTTGGCGAGGGCGACGATCTTGTCAGGGTTGGCCTCAATTCCTTGCTTGGTGATCATGAAGCCAAGGAACTTCCCCGACACGACGTCGAATATGCACTTGGCTGGATTGAGCCACAGGTTGTAGCACCGCACTTTTTAGAATGTCTCCTCCAGGTCGGCGAGATGATCTTCGGCCCTCTTCGACTTCACCAACATGTCGTCGATATAGACCTCCAGATTTCTACCGACCAGGGATGGAAGATTTTGTCGACCATCCGTTAGTAGGTCGCTCCGGCGTTCTTGAGTCCGAACGGTATTTTGGTGTAGCAAAATGTCACCCGATCCGTGATGAACGCCGTCTTCTCCTCATCATAGGTGGCCATCTATATTTGGTTGTAGCATGTCATCAATAAAATTTAGGAGTTCATACCCTGAGGCATTGTCCACCAGATGGTCGATCCTTGGTAGTGGGAAGCTATCCTTTGGGCAGACTTTGTTGAGGTCGGTGAAGTCCACTCACATTCACCATTTGCCGCTGGGCTTCTTCACCATCACCACATTGGCGAGCCAGTCAGGATAGCTCACTTTTCTAATGAATCCGGCTTCAAGGGCCGCTCCACCTCTTTGCCCGCTGCCCGCGCTTTCTCTCTCCCAGCGCTCCGCTTCTTCTATCGAACCGGGCAGGCTTCATAGTCGATGTGCAGCTCATGGGCAATCACCGCTTTATTGACTCCAGGCATGTCTGAGGGCGACCATGCAAAGATGTCAACATTCGCCCTGAGGAGGTTGATCAGCCCCGCCCTCAGCTTCACAGTTAACTTCATGCCGATCGATACAGTTTTGTCTGCCTCCTCCGTCAGTAGCACCTCCTCTATGCCCTCCACCGGGGTTGGTCGCTGATGTTCCAAGTCCTCCCAACCGTCAAAGAGTTCGACCGATAGGACTTGCCCGGATTGCTTATACTTGGTGGAGCCGACGTAGCAGCTTCGCGAGAGCCTCTGGCTTCCTCACACTTGTCCAACCCCATATGGAGTCTGGAACTTTATCATCTGGTGCAGAAGCAAGGGGAGAGCTTTGACGACGGTCATGAAAGGCCGCCCTATGATGCCATTGTACACCGAGGGGATGTCGACGACGAATTGCATCATTCACATAACAATCCTTGGCTTCTCCCCCAGGGTGACGGGCAGATCGATTGTTTCGACAATGGGCACCGAATGTCCAATGAAACCGACAATCGGGCCCAATCATGGTTTCAAGTCAACCGCGTCCAGTCTCATCTTTTGGATCGTCGACTAAAACAGTATGTCGCACGAGCTATGGGTGTCGACCAAGAGCCTGCTCACAATTACCGGCCCGATGAGTGCTTCGATGACGATGGCATCATCATGTGGTAGCTCAATCCTCTCCAGGTCGTCGTCGAAAAAGGAGATGGGGGTGGAGCTACCCTTCTTCGCTTCGCCCCTTCATCAGCACTCGCCATCATGATCTTCCTCTGTGATGCTGAGGTTCTGCCTGAGGCCGGTCCACCGCATATCACATCTATGCACATTATCGGACTAGTGATAGGATGGGCGGCTAGTTTGGCGTTCTGGGCCTAAGCCTGCTGGACAGGTTCCTCTGGAGTTTGCCCTTCTCAGCTCTGGCCCTCTTGATCGATGAACCTCTGAAGATGGCTACCCTGGATTAGCCATTCTATGTCCTTTTAGAGCAAAGCAACTGTCAGTGTCGTGACCGTGGTCGCGGTGGTACCGTAGTACTTCTGTGCATTACGTGCGTTCGACTTTTCCCTCATCTTCGGGGGCGGATCTTTGAGAAGTCTGCCCGTCTTGGCCGATGCCATCACTTTGGCCAGCGGGGCATTGAGCCTTGTATAATGCGCCTTCTCAAACGCTCTTTCAGGACCGTTCCTCGGGGTGGGGTGGAGCGAGGAACCCCTCAGAGGTCCGGGGTGATCCTGCCCTCGCGGGCCTCCCTGGTCACGCCCTTGGGGGCGATCTTGATCTCGCCCTCGGGGGCGGTCATCATGCCTTGGCCTAGGTGGAGGCCGAGGTTCAGCTCTGGGTCTCTCGGTGGTGGTAACTACCTTCTTTGCCTCCAATGACTCCTTATTGATAATGAACTTGTCTGCTCTGGAGAAGAGAGCATCGAGGTCCATTGGCAGGTCGTGGAGTAGGGATATGTGTAGACTGTGATTGGTGAGCCCCTTCTTGAAGGCTGCCATGGCAAGCTTGTCTCTGCAGCTCGTCACGTTTAGACGCTCTTCATTGAAGCACCACTGGAACCCTCAGAGGCTCTCCCCTTCCTCCTGGACTATCGTAAACAGATAGTCAGGGGCCCTCTTCCTTCTTTGCCCTGCTCAAAATTGCATTCGAAACTTGTGGGATAGATCGTCAAAGGAGTCAATCGATCTATCCGGCAAGTTGTTGTACCACTCCACGGTAGACTTCTTCAGAGTCGTCGAGAAGGCATGACAGAGGAGCTCGTATCCACTCCTTGGATCTCCATCACCCCCCTATAGTGCTACACGTGTTCGAGTGGATTGCCCGAGCCGTCATACAATTCCATCCGGGGTAGCTTGAACCTACGTGGTATCGGGGTTGAGATCACCCTTCGCGTCAGCGGGTTGGCTTCTTCAAGATGTTGGGGAGGTGCTGGTGACCTTTGTGCGACGTCCTAGCCGCCTCGGAGCTCTTGCATGTGTTTGGAACCCCCAGATGAGCCACCTCGGTGCTCAGGAGAGTCCCTTCTATGTGCCCTGGGGATCAGGCTTCGCTCGCGGCTCTGCACATGCCGATCATTGCACCTAGGAGAGATGCGCTCAGCCCGAGGGGGGCTTCGGCCTTGATGGGGGCACCCTTTGTGCCTTGGGCCTGACGATCGTATGCGAGAGCGGCTCTCCACAGCTTGATCTTATGGGATGTGCTCCTGCACTATCTTGATCGATGCATAGGGGATCCCAAGCTCCCCTGCTGGATCCTCTCCCTTGTAGTGAAAATGTAACGTCGCTGTCGGACAACTGCTTCTTCATCAAGCCTTCTTTGAATCATGGCCTCCTCCTCGTCGAACCATCTCTGCTTAGCAGCCGCCTCGTCATCATCGAGACTCCTTTGCAGAGCGGCTAGCTCCTCTTCATCGAAGCACCTCCTCCAAGCGGCCGCTTCTTCATCGAACTCGGGGAGGAGGTTCTGCCTCACGTTTAGAGGTCTGGAGGGGCCTGATATTAGATGCCTCCTCACAAATTTTGCTGTATCCATGTCCTTCATAAATTTGTCAAATATCTCAAAGCTTTGATAGACGCCACGGGTTGTATCCTCGATGGTAGCATCTGTGCCCAAGGGGCGCATCTCTCGGGGGGACCTCCTAGGAGAGGGGGCCTCCTCGAGCATTAGCTGTTTACCGCTACGATGACCGCTGTGACTTTGGGTGGGGTCTGTCATGAATGTAACCAATGTTCCCTCAGACGGTGCCAAATGTTGCGAGGTAAAATCCGTTAACATTGAATTTATATTGAAATGAGAATCATGGTTACAATGATTACAAGTTTTGGTGTGAAGACAAAGTTAATCCCGATTGGAAGAAGCTTTGCAGATGGAAATCTCAGGGTCGCCCATCTAGTGGAGTAGTTCGATGTGCGTCTCTTTGACCGTCGGTAGTAGGGATGAACTTCCTGCAAGAGGGGCAACTCATCAGAAAGGCTCAGTTGGTTGTCAACCAAGAGCCTCTCCGATGCTTAAGTCAGTTGGTGACTGCTTGGAGAATGTCAGACACGCAGGACGATCTTAGAGGCAGATCGACGCTTGCGTGGCAAACGTGCAAATATATGGAGGATATTCAACCTTGAATATAAGTAGATGTGTTAGGATTTCTTACAGATTAGCCAGCCCCTTTCTTGTTTGAGGAGAGGGTGTATTTATAGGCTGTTGGAGTCGATTGCTTTAGCTAAGCCGGCAGTGTCAGGGTGTCAGGTGTTCGGCCGAGGATGTCAGGGCCGAACGTGTCAGGCGTGCTTTTGTTAGAGCCGTAAATGTCAGTCGCGCTTTTGTCAGGCTGTCTGGCAACGAAACGGCCATGGGTGCTTTCGGCAGGCTGTCAGGCGGCAAAACAGCCGTGGGCGCTTTCGGCAGGCTCTCAGGCTGTGAAGCGACCAGGTGTGATTTTGTCAGATTTGTCTATAGTAAAACTGGCAGTGATATATATTAGTGGCAGGTCGCCTTCCTCTTTGGGCGAACTGCTTCTGGGTGGAGAGGTAGGCGAGCTGCCTCTGGGGCGAGCTACCTTTATGACGAGCCGATGTAGATCGTGCACGATCAGCCGGAGGGCTCTTCTATTTGGTTCAGTTGACAAGTTCGCTGATATGCAGGTGCATGCTGCTCTGTAGGTGCAGGCTACTCTGAGCCCCGACGAGTTTTTCCAAGCCTCGACGAACTAGGTCTCATTGCGGAGATTCGACGAGCCATGACTTGGGCTTCGATCATACGGACCTAGATCGAATGGGCTGATCTTAAGGTCATAATAAATATCATTTAATAAAAAGATCTATAACTTTTCGAAAATGTAGAAAAATAGCACTGATCTAAGAAAATCGATAAAAATGTCTGTCGGAACCAGGAGATCGCCATATTTAACTGAATAATAAGAGAAGACCAAATTATATTATAAAAATCATATCATTTAAAATAAAAATTCATATCATACAGAGAATGTAGAAAATATCTCAGAGCTCAAAAAAATCCAAAAAATTTACATTGGAAACGGGAGATCACTAACTTCAACTAAAACATAAAAGAAGACAAAATTAGGCCAAAAATCATATCATTTAATAAAATGATACGTATGTGCCATAAAATGTAGAAAATAGCACTGAGCTCTGAAAAATCCGCACAAATGTCCATTGGAACCAGGAGATCGCAATATACAACTGAAAAAAGAAGACAAAATTTGACCCAAAAATAATATCATTTAATTAAAAAGATTCATATTTTCGAGAAAATGTAAAAAAGCCCAAAGCTAAGAAAAATCCGCAAAAAATTTCCGTTGGAACCGAGCGATCAACATATTCAACTGAAAAATATGAGAAAACAAAATTAGGCTGCAAAAATAAAAGCGATCCATATCTTTAATAAAATGTAGAAAATAGCCCAGAGCTCAAAAAAATCCGCAAAAATGTCCGTTAGAACCGGGAGATCACCATATTCAACTGAAAAATAAGAGAAGAAAAGCTAAGTCTTTAAAATCATATCATTTAATAAAACGATCCATATCTTCAATAAACTGTAGAAAATAGTTTCAAGTTTCGAAAAATCCGCAAAAATGGTCATTGGATCAGGGAGATCGACATCTTCAACTTAAAAAATCAGAGAAAACAAAATTAGGCAATAAAAATCATATCATTTAGCTTAAACTCTTACAAAAAATTTAGAAATAGCCCAAAGCTCAAAAAACTGCAAAATGTCAATTGGAACCGGGCGAACGCCATATTTATTGAAAAAAATAACAGAAGACAAAATTAGGCCTAAATATCATATCATTTAATAAAAAAGATCTATAACTTCCTGAAAATATAGAAAAATAATCCCGAGCTCAAAAAAACGCCAAAATATCAGTTGGAATCAGGAAATCGCCATCTTCAACAGAAAAATTAGAGAAGACAAATTAGGCTATAAAAATAATCTCACTTAATATAAAAATCCATATCTTCCAGAAAATTCAGAAAATAGTCCGGACCTTAGAAAAATTCGCACAAATATTTGTTGGAAATGGTAATCGCCATCTTCAACTGAAAAAGAGAAGACAAAATTAGGCCAAAAAATCATGTCATTTAATAAATAGATCAATAATTTCCTGAAAATGTAGAAGAATAGTCCCAAGCTCAGAAATATCTGCAAAAATAACTGTTGGAAGCAGGAGATTGACATCTTCAAGTGAAAAAAATAAGAGAAGACAAAATTAGGCTACATATCATACTATATAATAAAAAGAGCCATATCTTCAATAAAATGTAGAAAATAGCACCGAGCTCAGAAAAATCCACAAAAAAGTCCGTTGGAACCTGGAGATAGCCATTTTCAACTGAAAAATAAGAGAAGACAAAATTAGGTTAGAAAAATCATATCATCTAATCTAAAGATATATATTTTACAGAAAATTTAGAAAATAGCCCAGAGCTCAAAAAATCTGCAAAAATGTCCGTTGGAACCGGAAGATCGCCATAGTCATCTGAAAAATATGAGAAGATACAATTAGGCCAACAAATCATGTTATTTAATAAGAAGATCCTTATCTTCTAGAAAATGTAGAAAATATTCTCAAAGATCAAAATAATTGGCAAAAATCTCCGTTGAAACCGTGAGAACGCCATCTTCAACTAAAAAAAATAAGAGAAGAGAACATTAGGCCAAAAAATCATATCATTTAATTAAATTATCCATTTCTTTCATATAATGAAGAAAAATAGCCCCAAGTTAACCAAAAGTAAAAAGCCTGCTGGAACAAATTGATCGCAATATTCAACTGAAAAAAAATAAGAGAAGAACAACGTAGGATATAAAAATCATATCATTTAATAAAAAATTCATATCTTATATAAAATGTAGAAAATAGCACCGAGCTTCAAAAAATCCGCAAAATTTTTCGTTGGGACCGGAAGATCACCATCTTTAGCTGAAAAAAAAGAGTAGACAAAATTAGGCCAAAAATAAAATTTTATAAAAATATCCAATCTTCAAGAAAATTTAGAAAATAGCACCGAGTTCAGAATAATATGCAAAATATCCGTAGGAATTGGGAGATTGCCATCTTCAATTGAAAAATAGGAGAAGACAAAATTAGGCCAAAAAATCATATCATTTAACAAAAAAATGCTTAACTTCACAATAATGTCGAAAAATAGTCCTGAGCTTAGAAAAATCTGCAAAAATGTCCTTTGGAACTGGGAGATCACCATCTTCAACTGAAAAAATAAGAGAAGACAAAATTAGGCAAAAAATCATATCATTTAATAAAAAGATTCATATCTTCAACAAAATATAAAAAATAGCCCCGAGCACAGAAAAATACCCAAAAATACACATTGAAATAGGGAGATTGCCATCTTCAAGTAAACAATAAGATAAGATAAAATTAGGCCAAAATGATATCATTTAATAAAATGATATCTTCCAGAAAATGTAGAAAATAGCTCCGAGCCCAAAAAAATCCTCGAAAATGTCCGTTGGAATAGAAAGATCGAAATCTTCAATTGAAAAATAAGAGAAGACAAAATTAGGCAAAAATCATATAATTTAACTAAAAGATGCATATCTTCCAGAAAATACAGAAAATAGCACTGAGCTAAGTAAAATCTGCAAAAATGTATGTTTGAACTGGGAGATCGTCATCTTTAACTGAAAAATAAGTGAAGACAAAATTAGGCTAGAAAAATCAAATCTTTTTATTTAAAGATATTTATCTTACAGAAAAATTAGAAAATAGCCAGTAGCTAAGAAAAAACTGTAAAAATGTCCATTGGAACAGGGAGATTGCAATCTTAATCTGAAAAATAAAGGAAGAAAATTTTGGCTTAAAAATCAAATTATATAATAAAAGGTGCGTATCTTCCAAAAAATGTAGAAAATAGCCTCTATGTCAAAAAAATCCGAAAAAATATCAGTTGTAACCGAGAGAACGATATCTTCAACTGAAAAATAAGAGAAGACAAAATTAGGCCAAAATCATATCATTTAATAAAATGATCAATATCTTCCATAAAATGTAAAAAAATTGCCCCGAACTTAGAAAATCTGCAAAAATGTCAGTTGGAACCCGGATATCGCCGTCTTTATCTGAAAAATTGAAAACCCAAAATTAGGCGAAAAATCATATTATTTATTAAAAAGATCCATATCTTCCAAAAAATATATATAATAGCATATATTTTAAAAAAATCCGCAAAAATGTCCGTTGGAACCAGGAGAACGTCATCTAAAATTGAAATATAAGAGAAGACAAACTAAGGCCAAAAAATCATAGCATTTAATAAAAAGATCGCCATCATCAATTGGAAAGTAAGAGAAGACAAAATTAGGCAACAAAAATCATATTAAAAATATTTCTTATATTCCAGAAAATATAGAAAATAGACCAGAGATCACAAAAATACGCAAAAATTTTCGTTGGAAACGGGAGATCGCCATCTTCAAATGAAAAATAAGAGAAGACAAAATTGGGCTATAAAAATCATATCATTTAATATAGATCCATATCTTACAGAAAATGTAAAAAATAGCACAGAGCTAAGAAAAATCCACATAAACGGTTTTTGGAACCGGGAGATCGCCATCTTCATCCGAAAAATAAGAGAAGACAAAATTAGGCCACACAAATTATATCATTTAATACAAAGATACATATCTTAAAGAAAACTTAGAAAATAGCACGGAGAAGAGAAAATTCCGCAAAAATTTTCGATGGAATCGGGAGATCGCCATATTCAAGTGAAAAATAAGAGAAGACAAACGTAGTCTATAAAAATCATATCATTTAATAAAAAAATCCACATTTTCAATAAACTGTAGAAAATAGTTCAGTGTTTAGAAAAATAAGCAAAAATGGCCGTTGGAATCGGGAGATCGACATCTTTAACAGAAAAATCAGAGAAAATAAAATTAATCCCTAAAAATCATATCATTTAATCTAAAGATTCATACCTTACAGAAAATTTAGAAGATAGCCCGGAGCTTAGATAAATACGCGAAAATGTCCGTTGGAATCGAGAGAAAACTTCTTCATCTAAAAAATAAGAGAAGAATAAATTAGGCCTAAAATCATCTTCCAGAAAATGTAGAAAATATCCTCTAGGTCAAAAAAATCCGCAAAATCGCCGTTGGAACTGTGAGAACGCCAACTTCAACTGAAAAATAAGAGAAACAACAATAGGCCAAAAATCATATCATATCATAAAATGATCCATATCTTCCATAAAATGAATAAAAATAGCTCCAATCTGTAATGCACTGCTAAGCTACTGCACAAGTACTAGAGGGGGGTGAATACTACTTTAAAATAATTAAGAGGATAAATCCTAATTATCTTGCAAACTCTACCAATCAATGCAGAAATGCGGAAATGTAAATATGACAACAAAGAAAGACAATCGCAAACAAGCAATTTAACGGGTTCAGATCCACCCAAGTCTCCCCGACTTGTTCCCGGTGATCCTACGTCCCAACCACCCGGATCCCCTCCGGATACTTGAGTTAGAAACCCTAACTCAAGATTTGCACTATGAAATTCTTGTAGATAAACCTCTACAAGACCAAATCATACACAATGTAATTGTGACTCCCACAACCCGGGATCACAAACAATCTCTCACAACCGAGAGAAAACACTTACAATATGAAAGTAAATGAAATAGAAACTCTTACCACAAAATACCTATGCCTTGAGTAAAACTTACGATTTAGGGCAAAGATGATTTTGGGGAAGATGAAGAGGCACCAAATCCTAGCTCCAAGATGTAGATCAGCGATGGAGAGCTATGAGGTTGTTGGTGACCTAGAATCAAGCACTTGGCTTGGAAGGCTCACAATCAATGAATCTCTCTTTTGAAATAAGAGTGAGGGAGAGATTCTTGAATGGAATGAAAGAGCTTTGAAAGAAGATTTAATGCTTTCTCTTTGATCTCTAAAGTTCACTTAATATCAGCCTTGAGTGCAATGAATGCAGCACTCCAAGAATATATAGGATAGAGGAAAGAGAGAGAGAGAAATCATTTCAATTAAATGCTCCAACGGCTCTATTCTGAACCAAACTAGTCGGTCAAAGAACAACCACTGACCGACTAGTTCATCAACTAGTCGGTCGGTCAAACAGCATGAACCGACTAAAGGTATAACAACCAAAAGAATAAGTTCAGACTGAAGTGAACTAGTCGGTCCAAGAAGAGTTGCTGACCGACTAGTTTCACAACTAGTCGGTCGGTGACTCAACTCAGACCGACTAAGAGATAAAACTAAAAGTCTGAGCACAAATTGATTTAGTCGGTCCAAGAACAAATGTTGACCGACTAGTTCATCAACTAGTCGGTCGACAAATGTTCTTTGACCGACTAACGATAAACAGTAAGTAGGCATGTACAGTAGAAGCTCAACTAGTCGGTCCAAGAAGAAACACTGACCGACTAGTTCACAAACTAGTCGGTCGGTGAACCTTCTTTGACCGACTAACTGTAAACAGTAAGTGAGCTAGAATTGAAGGAGGCAAACTAGTCGGTCCAAGAAGCTTTGTCGACCGACTAAATCACCATCTAGTCGGTTGGTTCTTCTTCTTGAACCAACTAACATGCACAAGAAGTCGCGAATCGAAGCGCGAAGCTTCGGGAAAGTTCGTATGGACTTTTACTAAGATCCTAGATCTAAGATATGAGCATTATGAAGATTAAAACGTAAGACCTACTCAAGGCTTAACATTCTACGAAAATGAAGCTAGAAGACATTAAATAAACTATGACGAACCATCTTCAAAAGCTTCAATCGAATCTTCATGACTTCTAAATTGGTCCTTGAGCTTCAACGAAGCTTTAGGCATACGATCACGCGCTTTGAGAAGTCTTGAGACGTCGCTTTGGATGTTCATATAAGTTTGGCGACGATCTCCATAACTGCGCTCACAAAGAGTTAGTTCACGATATTTTTATGTTTATTCATCATCCAAAACCAAATCCGAGGAGTCCTATATCCAACATTCTCCCCCTTTTTGGTGATGACAAACCAACATAAATAATAATAAAAAATAATGATTCAAATATAATTTACTTACTCCCCCTGCATTGATGACATGTTAATTCCATATTCAATAATATTCATAAGCATCAAGCAGACGAGTAAAGTAAAAAATGTGAATCCAATTATCGAAATTTAGGATTTGAAATCCATTTTTATATCTTAACTCCCCCTGAATCTAACATATCAAATTAGATTCTTGGAAAATGCTTTAAATTATCATTTAGCTCATCGTCATTATTATATCTCTCCCCCTATGGCATTAGCAAAAAGAGTGGGAGGAGATCAACGACAACAACAATGGCTTCAAATAAAAGCACGGGAGTCGTAGAATACGACCACGGTCCAAATGACACCAAAGGAAAATACGAAGGAAATCAAAGCGTGTCAAGGAGAACAAAGTCGAAAATCGATAAATAAAATCATCAAAACTCAAATTAATTTTACGGATTGAGTAATGAAATATACTCTCCAATATCAACATTCTTGGTTAATTAGGTGCATGGAAAACAATTCTATGTTTCCATAGAAGAAATTTCTATTAAACCAAGTTATTATCGTCGAGCGACGAAATCAAACATCAGAGACATAAAAAGAATATAATGTGCACAAGAGAATAAATGTCAACATCGATGTATGTATGTATATATATATATAAAGCATGAGTACATCAAAATGATACATCGACGACATACAAATAAGCGATCGAACGATCGAAGCACAAAATACATCATATCACACAGCTGATATCAGAGTATCACAAAACATACCAAAAATCTCAAAACATCATATGAGATACATCAAAAAAATACATCAAAATGATCCAAAAATCACAACCACCCACACTATCCTAACCCACACTCTCACTATAAGATTTATCATCCAAAGTGCACTAGGAGAGTCCTCAGAGAAGCTCAGGAGGCAGCGGGAGGATCTGCAGCAGCAGCAGGCTCTGCAGCAGGAGTTGAGGTGGTCACCGGATCAGCAGAAGTGTCCACGGGAGCGACGGTAGTGTCCTCGGGAGCACCAGTCGTAGTCTCCACCGCAGGAACGGTTGCAACAGGTGTGCTCTCGGGGTCACCGGCAGACGAAGCAGCAGCACCAGAAGTGCCCTCAGCGGCACGAGCAGCAACACGAACAAGCTCCTGGATATCCTCCTTATCCAACTCCTCCTCGTCAGAAACTGACGGAGGGATCTCAATACCCAAACGAGAGGCGATACGAGCAAGTATCTCCTCAGTACGATCATAGCGAGACTCCATACGTTTCACCGAACGTACGAGCTCCCCAAAAGTGGTAGAGGGAACAAGAGCAGCTGAGGCAGAGGCTGAAGCAGACGGGATCGTCCTCTGAACATGACGAAGCACCGCTAGAGACTTCTTGACGGCTGTCGCATTCAGAGGGGGACCGAGGGGACGCTCATCATCACAGGGCAGAGGGACACGAAAGTGGCGAAAGACAAGTGTCAGAAGGCCGGGATATGGGAGGTGAACAGATTTCGTGGACTTTCAGACACACTCGAAAGAATCCATCTTATCGAGTATGATCCTAGCCCAGTTAATCTCACTCCCCATGAAGATGACATAAATGAGCTTGAGAAATGGCTGGGAAGGCAAAGAAGAGGAGCCGTACTTCGGGATGAGGCATGACTTCAGAATCAAGTTTAGGACCCAGCCATTAGGCTTAAAAGACTTAGATGGCACGCCAATCATGGCAGGAGGAATCTCAAGAAAGATATCAGAAAGTATGACCTGGTCAAGCTCAGAGATGTCGTCGATGGAGATATCGGAAGGGAGGAGGCCAGACGAGGAGCAACCAATCAACTCCCCTAAGATTTCTGCCGTGAGGACAATCGATGTCCCCAAGACAGTCATCTCAATGGAGTGGGTATCGTCGTACTGACTCCAGATGCGGTTTGCATAAAACAGCTTGACAAGGCGAGGATATGGATGTGGATTCGCCTTAGGGTCATATCGAAGATAATCGATAAGACCGGAAGACGACAGAAGATCAGCAAGGCCTGGGAAGTCTGAAAACTGTACGAAATGCTCCAACAGCAGCGGACAGTGTTCGATACGGTTATATGACGCGAGCACATCGGGTCGTCGTGACATAAAGAGATATCGACACCGCCAACTGGCATCGGACCCTTTCCCTTAGGCTGACGTGTGGAAGTACGGGGTGGAGGAGTAGGATCCCTATGGGTAGCCTCGGTCTTAGGGATGTACTCGGTGTCGGAATCTGAAGCACCGGGAGTGGGTGTACGGAAAGAGGAGGGAGACACAGTCTGCTTCGTAGGCGTGGGTTTTGGCTTGGGTTGAGACTGAGATTGGGATCTAGGCTTGGCGGTCGTCGTCCTCTTCTTCTTGAGAGGAGGCGAAGACGACGAAGGGTGGGTTGATTTAGATCGGTGTTTGGGTTGCGAGGGTTCCCTAGGAGGTGAATCAACAGTCATAGGGGGACGGGCTCGAGGGTCGGATCGGAATACGTGTTCTCGCCATAAGCGTGACGAGACACGTGCAATCAACTGAGAAATCTAAGCTCAAACCCTATAACAAACCCTAGCCGAAACCCTAAAAGAGAAATCGATAGGGAATAGATAGAAACCCTAACCCTAGGAGCTGAAAAGATGGTATACCTAGGTCGGAAGGAGGAGAGGGTTGATCGGCGGCCGGAATTGGTCGGAGAGATGGCCGAAAAAGTGATCGGAATCGACGGAGGGAGAGGGGGAAGTCGAACGGGCTCGGGGGGTTTTGAGCTGGGAGAGAGAGAAAAGAACCGACTAGAATAGGATTTAGTCGGATCATAATGAGTTTAAGTCGATCGGAATGCGAAAAGACCAAGCAGTCCCCGATGCAATTAGTCGGTCACAGTTCAAGCACTGACCGACTAGATGCTGATCTAGTCGGTCGGTCAATGAGCTTGAACCGACTAATTTCAAACAGTAACTGAAGCCAAATTTAGGGCTTGAGTTAGTCGGTCTGAGTTCATTCACTGACCGACTAGATGATGATCTAGTCGGTCGGTCAATGAACATGAACCGACTAACAGAGTTCAAAAATTTTAGAAATTGAAATTTTGAGTTCTCTCCAAATCACACTTGGACGAAACATCGAAATACTCCCATTAATCATTATACTACCCCATTAAACATCGAAAATCTTAAATTTGACGTTCATGAACAAATCGAGCGAAAATTCCGAAAATTCAACGAAAAGTCCAGAAAATTCCAATAAATCTAGCATGTGCAAATATAATGAAATTGAATAGCATGCCAGATTATTGAACATATGAATCCTAAATCTCGGATTCACCCATAATCCCCAATTCTCGATGTAACCGCACAAAGGAGTCTTCCTTTAGGGGTTTTGTGAAAATATCGGCGATTTGCTTCTGGGTTTCAACGTACACTAATATGATGTCCTTTTTAGCAACATGATCATCTAAGAAATGGTGTCAGACATCTATGTGTTTAGAACGGGAATGGTGTACCGGATTCTTAGAGAGACATATTGCACTTTGGTTGTCCACCATGATAGGGCAAGTATCACAGTTTATACCAAAGTCTTTAAGTGTGTGTCTCATCCAAAGAACCTGAGCACACGCGGCACCGGCGGCAATATATTCCGCCTCGGTGGTTGAAAGTGATACGGAATTCTGCTTCTTGGAAAACCAAGAGACAAGAGAATTTCCTATAAAATGGCAAGTGCCACTAGTACTTTTCCTGTCGGATTTGCATCCCGCATAATCTGCGTCACTATATGAGATTAACTCATATGTGCTAGATTTTGGATAAAGTAATCCAAAATCAAGTGTGTAACTTAAATAACGGAAAATACGTTTTACCGCTATTAAGTGAGATTCCTTAGGTTGAGACTGATAACGAGCACATACACATACGGCAAACATAATATCGGGCATACTTGCGGTAAGATATAGTAAACTACCTATCATACCTCGATATAGACGAATGTCTACATCTTTTCCGCATGTATCCTTATCAAGATGCGTCGTGGTGCTCATCGGAGTCTTCTTCTCGGAAGCATTCTCCATTCCAAATCGCTTTAGCAACTCCACCGTGTACTTCGTTTGGTGGATGAAGATTGCATCGTTCATTTGGCGAATTTGGAGACCTAAGGAATACTTGAGCTCACACATGTGGCTCATCTCAAATTGATCCTTCATCACATTAGAAAACTCTTCGCAAAGAGCAAAGTTAGTAGCACCGAAAATGATATCATCAACATAAATTTGAACTAAAATTATATCATTATTCGAATACTTAACAAATAATGTGGAATCAACTTCTCCCATTTTAAAACCCAAATCCAAAAGAAAATTCTTTAAACGGTCATACCAAGCTCGAGGAGCTTGTCTCAAACCATAAAGTGCTTTCTTAAGTTTAAAAACATGATTTGGAAATTTTTCATTTATAAAACCCGGAGGTTGAGAAACATAAACTTCCTCAACAACATCTCCGTTTAAAAACGTACTTTTAACATCCATTTGAAAAAGTTTAAAATCTTTATGGCATGCAAAAGATAACAATAATCTAATGGATTCTAATCTAGCTACCGGAGCAAAGGATTCTTCGAAATCAATACCTTCCTCTTGCCGATAGCCTTGAGCTACTAACCGAGCTTTGTTCCGGACGACGATTTGGTTTTCGTCGGTCTTGTTCTTGAAGATCCACTTTGTCCCTATGACGGTGTGGTTCTTCGATGGCAATGGAACAAGCTCCCAAACCTCATTCCTCTCGAATTGAATGAGTTCCTCTTCCATGGCAAGGATCCAAGCGCTATCTTCGCACGCTTCATTAATATTCTTTGGCTTTATCGAGGAGGCAAAGGCACAATGAGCGAAGTAGTTGACTTGAGATCTCTTCTTGACACTATCATGAATATTGCCAATGACTTGCTCATGAGGATGGTCACGAACGGTATGAAGCCGTTTGGGAATTCCCTGATCACTATGAACATTCTCAAAAAATTCATTAGTCGGGTTAGTATCAATAGAATCATTAAAATTAGAAGAATTAAAATTACCAATTGAATCACATAAGACATCCATGGAGTCGTCATCATTAGTAATTCTAGTTGGAACAAATCCTTCATTAAATGAAACATGAAGCGATTCCTCGATCGTTGAGGTTCGTTTGTTGTATATCCGGTAGGCTTTGCTACGCGAGGAATATCCAACAAATATTCCCTCATCGGATCTTGGATCAAATTTGTCCAAACTACCATACGTGTTTTTAATAAAACATTTTGAACCGAAAACTCGAAAATGTTTAACTTGAGGCAACCTACCAAACAACACTTCATAACAAGTTTGTTTAGTGCCGGGCCTCAAAAGTATTCTATTAAACACATAGCAAGCGGTATGTACCGCTTCCGCCCAAAATTGTTGGCCAAGTTGGCTATCATCAAGCATAGTGCGAGCACACTCCACTAGCGTCCTATTCTTTCTCTCAACAACACCATTTTGAGGAGCTGCGCGAGGGAATGAATAGGTGTGTGTAATACCAACTTCATCACAAAAGTTCTCAAAAGACTCATTCTCAAATTCCCCTCCATGATCACTACGAATAGTGACAATGGTGGTTCCAATGAGATTTTGTACTTTCTTAACAAAAATTGTGAAGTTTCAAAAGCATCATTTTTATTACTTAAGGAAAATACCCAAGTAAATCTAGAAAAGTCATCAACGATGACAAGTCCATATCGTGCATTTCCTAATGAAGCAACTCTAGTTGGCCCAAATAAATCTAGATGTAATAGCTCTAGAGGCCGCTTAGAAGAAATGCTTTTCTTAGGTTTAAAAGACGATTTTGGAAGCTTGCCTCGTTGACACGAGTCACAAAAGCTTTTCTTTTGAAAGACAAGCTTAGGGAAGCCTCTAATAGAATTTAACTTGGAAAGCTTAAAAAGTGTTCCAAAGTTCACATGACCAAAACGTCGATGCCATAAGTGTTGTTCACTTGTGTTGGCAATGAGACATTGTTCATGTGATCTCGGAAGATCTAGGATGTATATATCCTTATAGCGTGTGCCGGAAAACAATAATTCATTATTATCCTTTCTTAAAATATGGCACATTCCTTTCGCAAAGCTAACTTTGTAACCTTTGTCACAAAGTTGGCTTATTGAAATGAGATTGTGGTTTAATCCTTTAACAAGGTAAACATCACTTATTAGGGGTTTAGAAGGATTACCCACTTTACCAACACCTATGATGGTTCCGCTCTCGTTGCCTCCAAAGACTACCCAGTTTCCATTTGCAATGGGCACCACTCCGGAAAGCAATTTAGCGTCACCCGTCATGTGTTTTGAACACCCGCTATCGAGTATCCAATTTCTCTTGGAGCTAAATTTAAATTTGTTGCTCCGTTTCTTTTTCTTGAGTACCTAAAGATAGAAAATATTGTATCATGATACCCAAGGTCATTGGGTCTAAAAGATTAGACCTTTGGAAGCCAAGTCCAATTGGACTTAGACCCCCACATAATTACCACTATGCACAACATTCATAAAATACGAATTCATATAAATTTGTTTTTCATTCATGCTTGTGTCCTTTGGGCTCCAAATAGTGAAGATTTTGGGAGCCCTCATCCTATTGGGTGCATGCATGCGTTGTTGGTTTCTACGTGATGCATGTCGTGGATAGGCATAAGGAACATGATGGAATGGTGCATTATGAGAATTATTCATACGATGATGTGTGTGAACATATGCATGTGGAGGAACACGTGCATGAGGGTGTCTCACATGGTGTGCACGTGCCCGTGGATGTGTAGCATAGAAATCATCATATGTGTGAGCCGGTGGAGTAGGACGTGTGTTCCTACTTGGCATGTTATTGGTGTACATATAAGCATGACCCTTCTTTGGAGGTCCACCCAAAGTGGGTTTCTTTCCAAACGAGGGTGTGAACGAGGTGGAAGCACCATTGGTAGATGAACTACCAATAGAGTGTTTGCTACCACTCGTTGAGTCACCGGAAGTTGGCCTAACAAAAGTAGTGGCCGATTTGGATGAACTTCCCATCGTATACCCCAAACCAATGTGGTGATTGGCCGGAAGTAAGTCACTTAGGATTTTATCCAAATGGTCCTTACCCTTATTGAATTTATTAATTCGGCCTAATGTGCACTCATATTTCTCGGTGAGAGAACGCATAGAAGCATCCAAAGTGGATACTTGCGATGTGAGCACATAAACACGAGATTTGAGATTTTCATTCTCAATACTCAAAGTCGACTTTTGAGAAGTCAAAACCTCTATCTTGTGTTCCTCCAGATCCTCAATGCTAACATGTTCAAGTTGAGACTTGAGATTTACAATCTCATTTTTCAACTCTTCAACAACGGTGTCGTTGTTGGTGATGATAGTTTTAGGCAAGGTTTGGATGCTAGCTAAATCATCTTTTACTTTAGTATACCTATTTACTAATTTAGTGTATTTAGACCATAATTGCTCATTAGCATTTCTAAGGTCATCCATGGTTACCTCATCGCCTTCGTTATCGCTATCATCGGAGGAGGAATCTTTATCTTGCTCCTCTCTAGCCATGAAGCACATGTGTGCTTGCTACACTTGCTCGTCATCTGACTCTCCACTTGAGGAATCCTCGGAGTCGGTGAATGTCCCGACAAGCCCCTTTTTGTACACTTTCTTGTACTTCTTGGACTTGTCGAACTTCGGCGCCTTCCACTTCTCCTTGTGTTTGTTTTGAGGACACTCCGCTTTCATGTGTCCTGGCTTGTTGCATTTAAAGCACAAAGGAGAGGGGGCGTTAGAAGAACTAAACTTGGATTTGTTTTTGAAGTTACCTTTCCGGAAGAACCGGTTGAACTTCTTTGCCATGAGGGCCATGGACTCCAAGTCCAACTCGTCTTCCGAGTTTTCATCATCGGTCGATGTGGAAGTTGATGGAGCGGCCTTGAAAGCAATAGCCTTCTTCTTTGGCTCATCTTGCTTTAGGTAGGACTTCATCTTGTCCTGTAACTTCAACTTGCTATCCTTGCGTACCTCATATGACATTAAGGTACCCATTAGTTGAACAACGGTATAAGTTTTCATGTCATTACCTTCCTCGATGGCGAAGGTACGTTTCTCCCAACAAGAAGGAAGTCCATCGATGATTTTCGAGACTTTCTCCTTTTGGGTGTAGGTCTTACCGAGAGCCTCCAACTCGTTTGTGATGTCAACGAAGCGAGCATAGTACTCCTTCATCTTCTCACCATGTAGCATATGAAATAACTCGTAATCTTTATTAACTACAACGAGTTTAGAGTCTCTTACCCTACTCGTTCCTTCATGCAATATGAGGAGGGAGTTCCATATTTGATATGCACTCTTACATGTGCATATCTTGTTGAAATCCTCGGGCTCCAAAGCGCATTGCAAGGCGTTCATTGCCTTGGCATTGCTTACCTCCGTGGTAGTCCACTTCTCGAAATCTTCTTCGGTGGGCTCGACATACTCCTTCATCGTGACCCTCCATAGTGAAGCACTCCGGAGGAAAGTTTCCATCCGGCATTTCCAGTATCCGTAGTTGGTACCGTTGAAGAAGGGAGGCCTCGTTGAGGAGTGTCCTTCCATCACCGAAGAAGCTCTGTCACGATTCTTGAAGGTGCTATAGTCGGAAGGTGGACGAACGGTCTTGTTGTCGTTGGCAGACATAGCTATAGACTTGGCTCTGATACCAAATGTAATGCCCTGCTAAGCTACTGCACAAGTATTAGAGGGGGGTGAATAGTACTTTAAAATAATTAAGAGGATAATTCCTAATTATCTTGCAAACTCTACCAATCAATGCGGAAATGCAGAAATGTAAATATGACAACAAAGAAAGACAATCGCAAACAAGCAATTTAACGGGTTCGGATCCACCCAAGTCTCCCCGACTTGTTTCCGGTGATCCTACGTCCCAACCACCCGGATCCCCTCCGGATACTTGAGTTAGAAACCCTAACTCAAGATTTGCACTATGAAATTCTTGTAGATAAACCTCTACAAGACCAAATTATACACAATGTAATTGTGACTCCCACAACCCGGGATCACAAACAACCTCTCACAACAGAGAGAAAAACACTTACAATATGAAAGTAAATGAAATAGAAACTCTTACCACAAAATACATATGCCTTGAGTAAAACTTACGATTTAGGGCAAAGATGATTTTGGGGAAGATGAAGAGGCACCAAACCCTAGCTCCAAGATGTAGATCAGCGATGGAGAGCTATGAGGTTGTTGGTGACCTAGAATCAAGCACTTGGCTTGGAAGGCTCACAATCAATGAATCTCTCTTTTGAAATAAGAGTGAGGGAGAGATTCTTGAATGGAATGAAAGAGCTTTGAAAGAAGATTTAATGCTTTCTCTTTGATCTCTAAAGTTCACTTAATATCAGCCTTGAGTGCAATGAATGCAGCACTCCAAGTATATATAGGATAAAGGAAAGAGAGAGTGAAAATCGTGGCATTAAATGCTCCAACGGCTCTATTCTGAACCAAACTAGTCTGTCAAAGAAGGTTGACTGACCGACTAGTTCATCAACTAGTCGGTCGGTCAAACAGCATGAACCGACTAAAGGTAGAACATGCAAAAGAATAAGTTCAGACTGAAGGGAACTAGTCGGTCCAAGAAGAGTTGCTGACCGACTAGTTTCACAACTAGTCGGTCGGTGACTCAACTCAGACCGACTAAGAGATAAAACTAAAAGTCTGAGCACAAATTGATTTATTCGGTCCAAGAACAAATGTTGACCGACTAGTTCATCAACTAGTCGGTCGACAAACGTTCTTTGACCGACTAACGATAAACAGTAAGTAGGCATGTACAGTAGAAGCTCAACTAGTCGGTCCAAGAAGAAACACTGACCGACTAGTTCACAAACTATTCGGTCGGTGAACCTTCTTTGACCGACTAACTGTAAACAGTAAGTGAGCTAGATTGAAGGAGGCAAACTAGTCGGTCCAAGAAGCTTTGCCGACCGACTAGATCACCATCTAGTCGGTTGGTTCTTCTTCTTGAACCAACTAATATGCACAAGAAGTCGCGAATCGAAGCGCGAAGCTTCGGGAAAGTTCGTATGGACTTCTACTAAGATCCTAGATCTAAGATATGAGCGTTATGAAGATTAAAACGTAAGACCTACTCAAGGCTTAACATTCTACGAAAATGAAGCTAGAAGACATTAAATAAACTATGACGAACCATCTTCAAAAGCTTCAATCGAATCTTTATGACTTCTAAATTGGTCCTTGAGCTTCAACGAAGCTTTAGGCATACGATCACGCGCTTTGAGAAGTCTTGAGACGTCGCTTTGGATGTTCATATAAGTTTGGCGACGATCTCCGTAACTGCGCTCACAAAGAGTTAGTTCACGATATTTTTATGTTTATTCATCATCCAAAACCAAATCCGGGGAGTCCAATATCCAAGACAATCTAAGAAAAATCAGTAAAATGTCTGCGGGAACCGGTAAATCGCAATATTCAGCTGAAAAAAATAAGAGAAGAATAACATAAGATATAAAAATCATGTCATTTAATAAAAAATTCATATCTTCCATAAAAAGTAGAAAATAGTATCGAACTTCGAAAAATAAGCAAAAATTTCCGTTAGAACCGGGAGATCGCCATCTACAATTGAAAAATAAGAGTAGTCAAAATTAGGCTATAAAAACCATATCATTTAACATAAAGATTCAAATCTTATAGAAAATATCCCAGAGCTTAGAAAAATCCGCAAAAATGTTCGTTAGAACTGAGAGATTATCATCTTCCCCCGAAAAATAGAGACGACAAATTTGGCCAAAAAATCATTTCATTTCATAAAAAGATCCATATCTTTCGGAAAATGTAGAATGCCAGACTTAAGCTAGAAAAATCCGCAAAAATGTCCATTGTAACTGGGAGATCGCCATATTCAACTGAAAAAATAAGAGAAGACAAAAATATGCTATAAACATTATATCATTTATAAAAATGTACAAAATAGCACAGAGCTTACAAAAATCAGGAAAAATATCTGTTGGAACAAGGAGATTGCCATCTTCAACCAAAAAATAAAAGAAGATAAAATTAGGCCAAAAATCATATCATTAAATAAAAAGATTCATAAATTTTTTGAAATGTAGAAAAGTAGCCCCGAGCTCAGAAAAATCTGCAAAAATGTCCATTGGAACCAGGAGATCGCTATCTTCATCTGAAAAATAAGATATGACAAATTATGTTATAAAAATCATATCATTTAATATAAAATTCATATTATACAAAAAATACAAAATAGCCCGAAAATCAAAAAAATATGCACAAATGTCCTTTGTAACATGGAGATCGCCATCTTCAAATTGAAAAGAGAGAAAAAAATTCGGCCAAAAAATCATATCATTTCATAAAAAGATACATAACTTACAAAAATATAGAAAAATCCACAAAAAAATGTCCGTTGAAACCGAGAGATCGCCGTCTTCAACTGAAAAAAAATAAGAGAATACAAACGTATGCTATAAAATCGTATTATTTAATAAAATTTCATCTTCAATAAAATGTAGAAAATTGCACCAAGCTCAAAAAATACGCAAAAATGTCTGTTAGAACAGGAAGATCGCCATCTTTAACTGAAAAATAAGATAAAACAACATTAGGCTATAAAATCATATCATTTAATATAAAGATCCATACTTTTATGAAAATGTAGAAAATAGCCTGCAGCTGAGAAAAATCCGCAAAAATGTTTGTTGAAACTGGGAGATCGCCTTCTTCATCTGAAAAAATTAAAAGAAGAAAAAATTAGGTCAAAAAATCATATCATTTAATACAAATATCCATAACTTCACGAAAACGTAAAAAAATAGCATCGACCTCAGAAAAATCGACAAAAATATCCGTTGGAATCGGGAGATCGCCATCTTTCACTAAATAATAAGAAAAGACAAAATTAGGTTATAAAAATCATATCATTTAATATAAAGATTCAAATCATACAGAAAATGTAGAAAACAGATCGGATCTCAGAAAAATCCAAAAAATATCCCTTGGAACTGAGAGATCGCCATCTTCAACTACAATAAAGAAGAAAAAATTAGGCCAAAAATCATATCATTTAATAAAAAGATACATATCTGTCATAAAATGTAGAAAATTGCAACGAGCTCAAAAAAAACCGCACAAATATCCGTTTGAACCGGAGATTGCAATATTCAACTAAAAAAAGAAGACAAAATTAGGCCAAAAAATCATATCATTTAATATAAAGATTCTTATTTTCCAGAAAGTGTACAAAATAGTCCCGAGCTCAGAAAAATCAGCAAAAATATCCGTTGGAACTGGAAGATCGCTATCTTTAACTGAAAAATAAGAGAAGACAAAATTAGGCCAAAATATCATATCATTTAATAAAATGATACATATCTTCCAAAAATATGGAAAACATCCCGGAGTTCAGAAAATTCAGCAAAAATTTCCATTGGTACCAAGAGATCGCCATCTTCAACTGAAAAATAAAAGAAGAAAAAATTAGGTTGAAAATCATATCATTTAATAAAAAGATCCATAACTTCCTGAAAATGTAGAAAATAGCCCCGAACTCAGAAAAATCGACAAAAAAGTCCGTTGAAATTGGAAGATCGCCATCTTCAACTGAATAATAAGAGAAGACAAAATTAGCGTAATATAAAAATTCATATCATACAAAACATGTAGAAAATAGCTTGGAGCTCAGAAAAATCCAAAAAAATATCCGTTGGAACTCGGAGACCGCCATCTTAAATTGAAAAAAAAATAAAAGAAGCCAAAATTCGGCCAAAATTCATATCATTTAATAAAACGATACATATCTGGTAGCAAATAGCACCGAGCTAAGAAAAATCCGCACAAATGTTTGTTGAAACCAGGAGAGCGCAATATTCAACTGAAAAAATAGTAGATAAAAATTAGGCCAAAAAATCATATCATTTAATAAAAGTTTCATATCTTCAAGAAAATGTATAAAATAGCATGATGCTCAGAAAAATCTGCAAAAACATCCGTTGAAACTTGGAGATCGCCATCTTCAACTAAAAATAAGAGAAAAAAATTAGGAGATAAAAATCAAACATTTAATATAATGATTCTTATCTTCCACAAAGTGTACAAAATAGCTCCGAGCTCAGAAAAATATGCAAAAATATCCGTTGGAATCGAGAGATCGCCATCTTCAACCGAAATATAAGTGAAAACAAAATTAGGCCAAAATATCATATCATTTAATAAAATGATACATATCTTCCAAAAAAGTGGAAAATAGACTGGAGCTCAGACAAATCCGCAAAAATATCCGTTGGAACTGGGAGATCGCCACTTTAACCGAAATATAAGAGAAGCCAAAATTAGGCCAAAATATCATATCATTTAATAAAAAGATCGCTATCTTCAACTGGAAAAAAGGGAAGTCAATTTTAGGCTATAAAAATCATATCAATTAATAAAAAGATCAATATCTTTCATAAAATGTAGAAAATAAAACCAAGCCCAGAAAATGATATATAAAAATCTTCTTAGTTGAAGATGGCGACATCCTGATTACAATGTACATTTTTATAGACGAAGATGACGATTTCTCGGTTCTGAATTTTGTCTTCTCTTATGTTTCAATTAAAGATGGCGATTTTCTGGTTTCAACGGACATTTTTTCCAACGGACATTTTTGGCCTAATTTTGTCTTCTCTGATATCATTTAATAAAACGATACAGATCTTTCAAAAATGTGAAAAATAGCCCGAAGCTCAGAAAAATCCGCAAAAAATGTATGGAACTGAGAGATCACCATCTTCAACTGAAATAAAAGCGAAAACAAAATAAGGCAAAATGATCATATCATTTAATAAAAAGATCACCATCATCAACTGGAAAATAAGAGAAGACAAAATATGCAAAAAAATCATATCAAGTAATATAAAGATCCTTATCTTCCAAAAATATAGAAAATAGCACCGGCCTTTGAAAAACACACAAAAATTTCCATTGGAAATGGGAAATCGCCCTATTCAATTGAAAAATAAGAGACGACAAAATTGGGCCACAACATCATTTAATATAAAGATCCATATCTTACGGAAAATGTAGAAAATAGCATAGAACTCAGAAAAATCTGCAAAAATTTCCGCTGGAACCAGGAGACCGCCATCTTCATCGGAAAAATAAGAGAAAACAAAATTAGGCCATAAAAATCATATCATTTAATACAAAGATCGAAAGCTCACATAAAATGTAGAAGCCCGGATCATAGAAACTTCCGCAAAAATTTCCGTTTGAACCGCGGGATTGATATATTCAACTGAAAAATAAAAGAAGAACAACGTAGTCTATAAAAGTCATATCATTTAAGAAAAAGATCTATATCTTCAATAAATTGTAGAAAATAGTTTCGAGTTTAGAAAAATCGGCAAAAATGGCCGTTGGATCAGGGAGATCGACATCTTCAACTAAAAAATAAGAGAAAACAAAATTAGGATAAAAAATCATATCATTTAATATAAAGATTCATATCTTCCAGAAAATTTAGAAAATAGCCTGGATCTTAGAAAAATCCGCACAAATATTCGTTGGAAATTCAAGATTGACATCTTCAACTGAATAAAAGAGAAGACAAAATTAGGCGAAAAAATCATTTCAATTAATAAAAAGATTCATAACTTCCCGAAAATGTAGAAAATAGTCCCAAGCTCAGAAACATCTGCAAAAATGTCCGTTGGAAGCGGGAGATCGACATCTTCAAGTGAAAAATAAGAGAAGACAAAATTAGGCTAAAATATTATATCATTTAAAATAAGAGGCCTTATCTTCAATAAAATGTAGAAAATAGCCCTGAGCTTAGAAAAATCCGCAAAAAGATCCGTTGGAACCGGTAGATCGCCATTTTCAACTTAAAAATAAGGGAAGACAAAATTAGGAAATAAAAATCATATCATTTAATCTAAAAAATATATCGTACAAAAATGTAGAAAATAGCCCGGAACTTAGAAAAATCCGAAATAATGTCTGTTGGAACTGGGAGATTGCCATCATCTGAAAAAAATGAAAGATAAAATTAGCCCACAAATCATATTATTTAATAAAAAGATCCATATCTTTCAGAAAATGTAGAAAATGGCCTCAAGGTCAAAAAAATCCGCAAAAATCTTCGTTGGAACCGTGATAACGCTAACTTCAACTTAAAAATAAGAGAAGACAACATTAGGACAAAAATCACATTATTTAATAAAATGATCCATATCTTTCATAAAATGAAGAATAATAGCCCCAATGTAACAAAACTGAGTAATAATGTTTGCTGGAATTGGTAAATCGACATATTCAACTAAAAAATAAGAGAAGAAAAACGTAGAATGTAAAAATCATATCATTTAATAAAAAATCAAATCTTCCATAAAATATAGAAAATAGCACCGAGCTTCGAAAAATCCGCAAAATTTTTCGTTAGAACCGAAAGATCGCCATCTTCCACTGGAAAATAAGGGTAGACAAAATTAGGCCAAAAATCATATCATTTAATAAAAATATCCATATCTTCAAGAAAATTTAGAAAATAGCCCTGAGGTCAGAATAATCTGCAAAAATGTTTGTAGGAACTGGGAGATAGCCATCTTCAACTGTAAAATAGGAGAAGACAAATTTAGGCCAAAAATCATATCATTTAATAAAAAGATTCATAACTTCACGAAAATGTAGAAAATAGTTCCGAGCTCAGAAAAATCCGCAATAATGTCCTTTGGAACCGGAAGATCGCCATGTTCTACTGAAAAATAAGAGAAGAAAAATTAGGCGAAAAATCATATCATTTATTAAAAGATTCATAACTTCAATAAAACATAAAAAATAGCACCGAGCATAGAAAAATCCTGAAATATACACGTTAGAATAGGGAGATCGTCGTCTTCAACTAAACAGTACGAGAAATTAAGCCAAAAATTATATCATCAAATAAAATGTTCTATATCTTCCCGAAAATGTAGAAAATAGATCCGAGCTCATAAAACTTGCGAAAATATCTGTTGGAAAGAGAGATTGCTATCTTCAATTTAAAAATAAGAGAAGACAAAATTAGGCAAAAAAATCATATCAAAGATTCATATCTTCCAGAAAATACAGAAAATTGCTCCGAGAAAAGTAAAATCTATAAAAATGTCTGTTTGAACTGGGAGATTACCATCTTCAACTGAAAAATAAGAGAAGACACAATTAGGCTAGAAAAATCATATCTTTTAATTTAGAGATACATATCTTATAGAAAATTTAGAAAATAGCTAGTAGCTATGAAAAAACCACAAAAAATGTCCGTTGGAATCGAGAGATCGCCATCTTAATCTGAAAAATAAGAGAAGACAGATTAGGCTTTAAAATAAATTTATTTAATAAAAAGATCCATATCTTCCAGAAAATGTAGAAAATAGCCACTAGGTCAAAAAATAAGTAAAAATTTCCGTTGGAACCGAGAGAACGCCATCTTCAAAGAAAAAAATAAGAGAAGACAAAATTAGGCCAAAAACATATCATTTAATGTAATGATCCATATCTTACATAAAAAGTAGAAAAATTGCACCGAACTTGGAAAAACTACAAAAATGTCAGTTGGAACCCGGAGATCGCTATCTTCATCTGAAAAACATGAGAAGAAAAAATTAGGCCAAAAATCGTATTATTTATTAAAAAGATCCATATCTTCCAAAAATATAGAAAATAGAATTTATGTCAAAACATCCGCAAAAATGTCTGTTGGAACCGGGGAGAACGCCATCTTAAACTGAAAAATAAGAGAAGATAAAATTAGACCAAAAAATCACGTCATTTAATAAAAAGAACCATATCTTCCATAAAATATAAAAATAGCCCCATGAAAGGACAAATCAATAAAAATGTCCATTGGAACTGGTAGATCGCCATATATTCAACTTAAACAATAAGAGAAGATAAAATTAGGCCAAAATCAGATCATTTAATAAAAATGTGCTTATCTTCCAGGAAATTTAGAAAATAGCCCCGAGGTCAGAATACTCTATAAAAATGTCCGTTGGAACCAGGAGATGACTATGTTTGACAGAGAAAGGGAGAAGACAAAATTAGGCCAAAAAATCATATCATTTCATAAAAAAATACATTTCTTACAGAAAATATAGAAAAATAGTCTCAAGCTATGAAAGGTCCATCAAAATGTCATTTGAAACCGGTAGATCGCCCTCCTTCACCTGCAAAAATAAGAAAAGAAAAATGTAGGATATAAAAATCATCTGATTTAATAAAAATACACATATCTTCCATAAAATGTAGAAAATAGCACCGAGCTCATAAAAATCTGCAAAAATATTAGTTAGTGCCAGGAGATCGCCATCTTCAATCAAAAAAATAAGAGAATGCAAAATTAGCCCAAAAATCAAATCTTTCAATAAAAAGATACATATCTTCTAGAAAATCTAAAAAATAGCCCCCAGGTCAGAATAATCCGCAAAAAAGTATGTTGAAACTGGGATATCGTCATCTTCAGCTGAAAAATAAGAGGACAAAATTTGGCAAAAAACTCATATCAATTAATAAAAAGATCCAGAACTTTTCGAAAATGTAGAAAAATAGACTGAGCTCAGAAATATCCGAAAAAATGTCCGTTGAAACTGGGAGAATGCCATCTTCTACTAAAAATACGAGAATACAAAATTAGTCCATAAAAATCATATCATTTAATTTAAAGATCCATATCTTATAGAAAATGTAGAAAATAGCTCGGAGCACAAAAAATCCGCACAAATGTAAATTGGAACCGGGAGATTGCCATCTTCAACTGAAAAAAGAGAAGACAAAATTAGGCCAAAAAGCATATCATCTAATAAAAATATCCATATTTTCCAGAAAAGGAAGAAAAATAACCCCAAACTAAGATAATCTGTAAAAATTTCTGTAGAAACTACGATCACCATTTTCAACTGAAAAAAGAGAAGACAAATGTAGGCTATAAAATCATGTCGTTTAATAAAAAGATCTGCATCCTTCATAAAATAGAGAAAATAGCACCGAGCTCATAAAAATTTGCAAAAAAAGTCCGTTGGAATCGAGAGATCGCTATTTTTAACTGAAAAATAAGAGAAGAGAAAATAAGGTCAAAATCATATCATTTAATAAAAGATACATATATTCCGAAAAAATTAGAAAATAGCCCAGAGGTCAGAATAATACGCAAAAATGTCTGTAGGAACCGAAAGAACTCCATATTCAATTAAAAAATAACAGAAGGAAAAATTAGATCATAAAAATCATATCATTTAATATCAATATCATTATCTTCCAAAATATGTAGAAAATAGTCTGGAGCTCAGAAAAATAAAAAAAATTCCATTGAACCAAGAGATCGCCATCTTCAACTGAAAAAATAAGAGAAGACAAATGTAGGCTATAAAAATAATATCATTTAATAAAAAGTCATATATCTTCCATAAAATTTAGAAAATAGCACCGAGCTCAAAAAAATCCGCAAAAATGTTTGTTGTAACCAGGAGATTGCCATCTTCAACTAAAAAATAAGAGAAGACAAAATTAGGATATAAAAATCATATCATTTAATATGAAGATTCTTATTTTGCAAAAAAATCGTAGAGTTCAGAAAAATCTGCAAAAATGTTCGTTGGAACTGAGAGATCGTCATCGTCATCTGAAAATAGAGAAGACAAAATTAGGCCAAAAAATCATATCATTTCATAACAAATCCATATCTTCCAAAAATATAGAAAAACAATCTCAAGTTAAGAAAAATCTGCAAAAATGTCCATTGGAACCAGGAGATTGCCATCATCAACTAAAAAATAAGAGAAGACAAACGTAGTCTATAAAAATCATATCATTAAAAAATACAGAAAATAGTACTGAGCTTATAAAAATCTGCAAAAATATCCGTTGGAACTGGGAGATTGCCATATTCAACTTAAAAATAACAAAAAAATGAAATTAGGGCAAAAATCATACCATTTAATAAAGAGATCCATATCTTCAAGAAAATTTTAAAAATAGTCCCGATGTCATAATAATACGCAAAATGCCAGTTAGAAACAAGAGATCGCTATCTTCAACTTAAAAATATAATAAAACAAAATTAGGCCAAAAAATCATATCATTTAATAAAAAGATCCATAACTTCTTAAAAATGTAGAAAAATAGCCCGACCTCAGAAAAATCCGCAAAAATGTCCTTGTAACATGGAGATCGCCATTTTCAATTGAAAAATAAGAGATGACAAAATTAGGTCATAAAAATCATATCATTTAGAATAAAGATTCAGATTATACAAATAATATAGAAAATAGCCCGAGCTCAAAATAAATCCGCACAAATGTCCATTGGAACCGGGAGATGGCCATCTTTAAAGTAAACAAAGAGAAGACAAAATTAGGCCAAAAAATCATATCAATTCATAAAAAGATGCAATCTTCCAGAAAATGAAGAAAAATAGTCTCAAGCTACAAAATCTGCAAAAATGTCTGTTGGAACCGGGAGATCGCCATCTTTAACTTAAAAAATAAGAGAATACAAAAGTAGGCTATAAAAGTCATATTATTTATGAAAAGTTCTATATCTTCCAAAAATGTAGAAAATAGCGCCGAGCTCAAAAAATACGCAAAAATGTCCTTTAAACTTGGAGAACGCCATCTTCAACTTTAAAATAAGAGAAGACAAACTTAGGTTATAAAATGTGCAAAAAATTCCGTTAGAACAGGGATATCGACACTTTAACGAAAAAAATAAGAGAAGACAAAATAGCAAAAAAATGCCATCTTTTAATAAAAATATACATAACTTCCAGAAAATATAAAAAAATAGCCACGAGCTAAGAAAAATCCGCAAAAATGTCCCTTGGAACAAGGAGATCGTCCTCTTTAACTGAAAAATAAGAGAAGACAAACTTATGTTATAAAAATCATGTCATTTAACAAAAAGAGACATATTTCATAAAATTTAGAAAATAGCCCTGAGATCAGAAAAATTCGAAAAATTCTGTTGGAAACGGGATATCACCATCTTCGACTGGAAAATAAGAGAAGCCAAACTTGATCTACAAAAATTATATCATTTAATAAAATAAACCACATCTTCAATAAACTGTAGAAACTATTCCTCTGCTAAGAAAAATCTACAAAAATGTCTTTTGGAACCGGGAGTTCGCCATCTTCAAATAAAAAAATAATAGAAGACAAAATTAGGCCAAAAATTAAATCATTTAATAAAAAGATCCATAACTTCCCAAAATTGTAGAAAAATAGTTTCGAGCTCGGAAAAATTTGAAAATATGGCTGTTGGGACCGAGAGATCGCCATGTTCAACTGAAAATAAGAGAAGACAAAATTTGGTCTATAAAAATCATATCATTTAATAAAAAATCCATATCATAATAAAATGTAAAGTCAGGTGATCTCATTTTCAACTGAAAAATAAGAGAAGACAAAATTTGGCTATAAAAAGCATATCACTTAATCTAAAGATCTATTTTACAGAAAATGTAGAAAATAGCCCAGAGCTGAGAAAAATCCTTTAAAATGTCCGTTGGAATCGGGAGATTGCATATTTAGCTGAAAAGTAAGAGAAGACAAAATTAGGCCAAAAATCAAATAATTTAATAAAAAGATCCATATCTTCTAAAAATGTAGAAAATAGCCTCGAGGCCAAAATAATCTGCCAATTTGTCTGTCCGAACTGGGCGATTGCCATTTTCAACTGAAAAATAAGAGAATACAAACTTAGTCGATAAAATCATATCATTTAATTAAAAGATCAATATCATCAATAAACTATAGAAAATAGCCCCAACCTGAGAAAAATCCGCAAAAATTTCGTTGGAACCGAGGGATCGCCATCTTCAACTTAAAAAAATAAGATAATGCAATTTAAGCTCTAAAAAATATCATTTAATATAAAGTTTCATATCTTTAACTGAAAAATACACAAAATATTCGTTGGAACGGTGAGATCAACATCTTCAACTGAAAAATAAGAGAAGATATAATTAGGAGATTGCCATAAAAAATCATATCATTTATAAAATGATCCATATCTTCAATAAAATCTAGAAAATAGCACCGCGCTCAGAAAAATCTGCAAAAATTTCCATTGGAATCGGGAAGATCGATATTGTCAACTTAAAAATAAGAGAAGACAAAATTATGCCATAAAAACATATCATTTAATATAAAGATCCATATCTTCAATAAAAGGTAGAAAATAGCTCGAAATACAAAAATATCCGCAAAAATATCAGTTGGAACAGGAGATCACCATTTTTAGCTGAAAAATAAGAGAAACAAAATTTGGGCTTAAAATCATATCATTTAAAATAAATATCCATATTTTCCAGAAAATGTCGAAAATAGCCATAGCTCAGAAAATACGCAAAATATCCGTTGAAACGGGAGATCGCCATATGCAATATGAAAATAAGAGAAGACAAAATTCGGCCAAAAAATCATATCATTTAATAAAACGATCCATATCTTCCAAAAAATTTGAAATTAGCTTGAGCTGAGAAAAATCCGCAAAAATATATATTGAAATCGGGAGATGCCATCTTCAAATAAAAAAGAGAATAAAAAATTAGTCCGAAAATCATATCATTTAATAAAATATCTATCTTTCAGAAAATGCAGAAAATAATCACGAGCTCAGAAAAATCCATTAAAATGTCTGTTGGAACCTGGAGATCGCCATCTTTAACTTAAAATAACTCATGGCAAAATTAGGCTATAATAATCATATCATTTAATATAAAGATTCATATCTTACAGAAAATTAAGAAAATGGCCTGAAGTTCATGAAAATCATCAAAATTGTCAGTTGGAACCGGGAGATCGCAATCAACTGAAAAATAAGAGAAGACAAAATTAGGCCAACAATCATTCATTTGATCAAAAGATACGTATCTTCCAGAAAACGTAGAAAAATAGACCCGAGCTAAGAAAAATTCTCAAAAATATCCGTTGGAACTGGGAGATCGTGATCTTCAACTGAAAAAATAAGAGTAGACAAACTTATGCTATAAAAATCATATCTTTAAAGAAAAGATCCATTTCTTACATAAAATATTGAAAATAGCTCTGATCTCAAAAAAATCCGTAAAAATGTCAATTGGAAGCAGGTGATCGCTATCTTCAAACGGAAAAAAATAAGAGAAGACAAAATCATGCCAAAAATCATATCATTTAATAAAAGATCTATGTCTTTCAGAAAATGTAGAAAATAGTCTCGCATGAGAAAAATCTACCAAAATGGCTGTTGGAACCGGGAGATCGTCATTTTCGACTAAAAGAAAAATACAAGACAAACTTAGTCTATGAAAAACGAAAGATCCATAAAACGTCTGTTGGAACCGAGAGATCTTATACTCTTCAACTGAAAAATAAGAGAAGACAATCTTAGGGTATAATAATCATATCATTTAATAAAAAGATCCATGTCTCTAATAAAATATAGAAATAGTACCGACCTTGGAAAATTCCTAAAAATGTCTGTTGAAACCGGGAGATCGCCATTTTCAACTGAAAAATAAAAGAAGAAAAATTAGGCTATAAAAATCATAAGATTTAAATTAAATATTTCTATCTTACAGAAAATGTAGTTAATAGCGCGGAGCTCATAAAAATCCTGCAAAAACATCCGTTGAAACCGGCAGATCACTATCTTCAACGAAAAAAATAAGAGAAGACAAAAATTAGGCCAAAAAATCATATTATTTAATAAAAATATTTATATCTTCGAGGAAAGTGTCGAAAAATAGTCACAACCTCAGAAAAATCTGCAAAAATGTTCGTTGGAATCGAAAGATCACCATTTCAACTAAAAATAAGTGAAGACAAAATTAGACTACAACGAGCATATCATTTGATAAAAATATACATATATTCAAGAAAATGAAGAAAATAACACTGAGCTCAGAAAAATCAGCAAAAATGCCCGTTGTAACTGGGAGATCACCATCTTCAACTGAAATATAAGGGAAGACAAAATTAGGTTATAAAAATCCTATAATTTAATATAAAGTTACATATCTTACAGAAAATATAGAACATAGTACATAAATAAAAAATTCACAAAAATGTCTGTTGGAACCGGAAGATCGCATATTCAACTGAAAAATAAGAGAAGACAAACTTTGGCTATAAAAATCTGATCATTTAATAAAAAGATACAAATCTTCCATAAAATTTAGAAAATAGTCATGAGATCCAAAAAATCTGCAAAAAATTCCGTTGGAAACGAAATATCTTCAATTGAAAATAAGAGACAACAAACTTAGTCTATAAAAATCATATAATTTAATAAAATGAACCACATCATCAATAAATTGTAGAAAATATTCCTGAGCTACGAAAAATCTGCAAAAATATCTTTTGGAACTAGGAGTTTGCCTTCTTCAAATAAAAATAATATAAGACAAAATTAGGCCAAAAAATCATATCACTGAATAAAAGATCCATACCTTCCTGAAAATGTAGACCGAGTTCAGAAAAGACTGATATGATGTCTGTTGGAACTGGGAGATCACCATCTTCAACAGAAAAATAAGAGAAGATAAATTAGGCTACAAAAATCATATCATTTATAAAAAGATCCACATCTTCAATAAAATGTAAAAAATAGCCTGAGCTCAGTAAAATCTGCAAAAATGTTAGTTGGAAAATCGTCATCTTCAACTATGCAAAAAATCATATCATTTGATAAAAGATACTATATTCCAGAAAAATTTAGAAAATTAGCCACGAGGTCAGAATAATACACAAAAATGTCCGTTGGAACCGAAAGATCGTTATCTTCAACTAAAAAATAAGAGAATACAAAATTAGACCATAAAAATCATATTATTTAATATAAAGATCCATATCTTCTAGAATATGTAGAAAATAGCCTGGAGCTCAAAAAAATTTGCAATAATTTTCGTTGGAGCCGAGAGATGACCATCTTCAACTATAAAAAATAAGAGAAAACAAATGTAGGCAATAAAAATAATATCATTTAATAAAAAGTTCTATTTCTTCCTTTAAATGTAGAAAATAACACCGAGCTCAAAAAATGCGCAAAATTTTTCGTTGGAACCGGGAGATCGCCATCTTCAACTTAAAAAAATAAGAAATGACAAAATTAGGCTATAAAATCATACCATTTAATATAAAGATTCATATCTTACAGAAAATATAGAAAATCTCACGTAGCTCAAAAAAATCTGCAAAAATGTTCATTGGAACCAGGAGATCGTCATCTTCATCAGAAAAATCGAGAAGACAATTTAGGCCAAAAAATTATATCATTTCATAAAAGGACACATATCTTCCAAAAAAAATGTAGAAAACAACCTCAATTTAAGAAAAACATGCAAAAAAATGTCTATTTAAATCGGGAGAATGCATCTTCAACAGAAAAAATAAGTGAAGACAAACGTAGCCAATAAAAATCATATCATTTATAAAAATGTAGAAAATAGCACCGAGTTATAAATAGGTAAAAACATCCGTCGGAACAGGAAGATCCCATCTTCAACTGAAAATTAAGACAAGACAAAATTAGGCCAAAAATCATATCATTTAATAAAAAGATCCATATTATACAAAAAATATAAACAATAGCACGTAGCTCAAAATAATCCGCATAAATATCCCCGTTGGAAGTGGTAGATCGCCAACTTCAAAGTAAAAAAATAGAACACAAAATAGGCCAAAAAATTCACATAATTTCATAAAAAGATGCATATCTTCCAGAAAATGTAGAAAAATAGTCTCAAGCAAAAAAGCTGCAAAAATGTCCGTTGGATCCAGGAGATCACAATCTTCAACTGAGAAAAATAAGAGAAGAAAACGTAGGCTATAAAAATCAAATAATTTAATAAAAAGTTCTATATCTTCCATAAAATGTAGAAAATAGCACTGAACTCGGAAGAATATCCAAAAATGTCCGTTGGAACTGGGAGATCGCCATATTCAACTGAAAAAGTGAGCACAAACTTAATCTATAATATCATATCATTTAATAAAAAGATAAATAAATTTTCAGAAAATTTAGAAAATAGCACTGAACTCAGAAAAATCCGCAAAAAATATTCGTTGGACCGATATCGCCATCTTCAACTGAAAAAATAAGAGAAGAAATTTAGGCCAATATATCATATCATTTAATTAAAAGATCCATAACTTCCACGAAAATTTAGAAAAATAGAACCGAGCTTAAAAATCCGGCAAAAATGTCCGTTGGAAACGGTGGATCGCCATCTTCAACCGAATAATAAGAGAAGACAAAATTTGGTTATAAAAATCATTTCATTTAATATAAAGATCCATATCATACAGGAAATGTAGAAAATAGCTCGGAGCTCAGAAAAATACGAAAAAATGTCTGTCGAAAAAGGGAGATCGCAATATTCAAAATGAAAAAAGGGATACAAAATTATGCTAAAATAATATCATTTAATAAAATGATTCATATCTTCATGAAAATGTAGAAACAAAGCCCAAACATAAGAGAAATCAGCAAAAATTTCAGTTGGAACCTGGAGATCGCATCTTCAACTGAAATATATGAGAAGCCAAAATTAGGCTATAAAAATCTTGCCATTAATAAAGAAATCCATAACTTTAATAAAATGTAGAAAATAGCCCCGAGCTCAGAAAAATTTGCAAAAATGTCTGTTGGAACCAAGAGATCGCCACCTTTAACTAAAAAAAGAGAAGAAAAAATAGGATATAAAAATCATCTCATTAAAATAAAGATTCTTATCTTCCAGTAAGTATACAAAATAGACGACAGCTCAAAAAAATCCACATAAATGTCCGTTGGAACCGGGAGATCGCCATCAGAGAAGACAAAATTAGGCCAAAATATCATATCATTTAATAAAATGATAAATATCTTCCAAATTTGTGGAAAATAGCCAGAGCTCAGAAAAAATCAATTGGAATATAAGAGAAGATAAGAGAATACAAAATTTGGCCAAAATATCATATCATTTAATAAAATAATTAAAATCTTCCAAAATTGTGGAAAATAGCCCAGAGCTCAGAAAAAATCAATTGGAATATAAGAGAAGATAAAATTAGGCATTAACACATATCATTTAATAAACAGATCGCCAACTTCAACTGAAAAAATAAGAGGACAATTTAGGCTATAAAAATATATCAATTAATAAAAAGATCCATATCTTTCATAAAATGTAGAAAATAGTTACAAGCTCAGAAAACGATATATAAAAATCTTATCAGTTGAAGATGGCGATGTCTCTGTTACAATGGACATTTTTATAAATGTAG